>JBBPMG010000091.1:6316-60921 GCA_038090195.1 Boletellus deceptivus
TCAGCCCCGCCTCCGCCTCCTCCTCCCTCCTTCCTGACAGTCCCAGTCCTCGATGTGTCGCTTGGAAAGCCCGCCGAGGGTGTCCAGGTCAATCTCCAGCGCTATCACGACAGCGGCCAACTCGGCGTGTTCGATCCTGTCTCCCAGCAGTTCAGTTCCCTCCCGTTTCTCGGGATCGACCGCTGATCCCATCGCGCTCAGAGTCACTGATGCTGACGGCCGTTGCATGAGCCTCCTCCCTCCGCGCGACTCCGAGGGAGCACAGCAGGCACCTTCTCTTCAGATCACCGCTGGCATCTACAAGATCGTTTTCAAGCCCCAAGGTTATTTTGAAAAGACAGGCAGATCCTGTTTCTATCCCTGGATAGAGGTCGTCAGCCCAACGCATGTCTCCTCCCAGCTAACCAGCCACACAGATCCCCTTTCGAATCGAGAATCCAGACGAACATTACCACATTCCTCTCTTGATCAGCCCCTACTCTTTCACTACCTACAGAGGCAGTTAACTTTATCCGCCACAGTCGTACTTGATACATCACCGTCTGTTCCTAGCATTGAACTGTGATCAAGTGTGTGATGGTGTACTCTAATACTACTCCCGAATGCATCAGGGCTATTGTACAAGTACTTTCGCATATTGTACTCCCTTGAGATGCGCTCCTCGCATGGAAGACCTGACGTTCTGGACGAACAATTCTCGATTCTTCCGTAGCTCCTCCGCTGCATCTGTGTTCTCGTCAACAAACAGTGGCTGAAATCGCTCGTGTCCTCCCACCTTTGTTCAATGGGTCATCCGCGTTCGGCTCCAGAAACAGATACTGCAATCCGACCATCACCGAGTTCAAGTTCAGCACTGGCTTCCAATCTTCCCGAAGAATGTTCAAGCAGACGTTACCCTCTAAATCTACGTTGGGATGATATATCTTTGTACCGTGAGCGTCCCGTGAATTGAAGATGCCAGAAGGGGCGTACGGTCTGTGTGCATTTAACCTTTGGTGGCTCATGGGGGTAATTGTTATTGATCGTAAACGAGAACACGAACGCCCCGCCGTGATACATTCCTGTGGGTCGCAAGTAAATCGTCTGACTATGTAGGAGACCCGCTTCCACACCTTCGTCTGGTGTAATAGTGAGCGTAAAGTTGAGGAGATCGGCCGGGTCGGGGAAGTGTGTCTTCATCGTCGGCGGCAGGTCAAGCTCGGTCAGGTCTGGTAGAGCGACGTGGTCTACAAGGCGTCCAGGACGACGGTTGGGACTGACCCTTTTGCACGCGTATCTGCGCGGCGCTGGTCTTTGGCCTCTTCTTGGCCGCCGCGTCCTCGTTCTTCTTCATACTTAGGATCTGTGCGATGGATTAGACATCTGGCTAGCTAATGGCAGCGGTGGAGACCTTCAACATGGTGGGCCGTCCGTGGTGGGATGGTGGGGCGAGGCAAGACGCAATGCGGCACGTGCCGACACCGCTCGTCATCATGTCCCTCTCAGAGACGCTGCCCATCGTCGACCTCGACCTCTTCCTTGCTCACCACGACCACGCCCGCTCCGAGCGTGTGCTGCACGAATGCGAAAAGGTCTCTTCAATCCCTGCCTCCGGGTCGTCAGTGACACGTTCCCCTTCAGGCGGCCAACGCCCTGATAACGTACGGCGCCCTCCTCGTGCACGACTCCCGTGTGTCGGACGAGGACAATAACGCCTTTCTCGATCTTGTCGAGGACTACTTTGCACAACCGCCCCAGGAACTCAGAAAGGACGAGCGTCCCGAGATCTCATATCAGGTCGGCGTGACCCTCGAGAACACCGAGAAACCAAAGTGTGCCGTCCACCAGCCCTGCCTCGACGTCATTGCCCGCCTCGATCCTGCGGAGAGACCGTTGGACATCTCTGGTCACCACCCAGATCCTAAGTGCCGTTTCTTTTGGAAAATGGGCACTCCGCCTCCCTACGAGACACAGTACCCCGTCTTAAACGCACCTAATGTTATACCTCAAGCCCCTGTCTTCAAGGACGTCTGGCAGCCCACCATGGAGAAGTGGGGCAAGCACATGAAGGATGCGTACGGCACCTGTCCGTCACCTCGCTCCGTTACTGACGCGCTCGTCAAGCGTCGAGAACATTGCAGAGATGACCGCGATTGGCCTCGGACTCCCCCAGCACACGATCAAGGATGCGGGGAAATACGGGTGGGTTCACATACGACTCCATGCGAGACTGTGGTTATAGCACAACTGTGTCCACACAGATCGCATTTACTCGGCCCTACTGCATCTGATCTCACTAAATACAGCAAGAAAGACACCATTTTGGCAGGATTTCATACTGATCTCAACTGTCTCACCATCCACGGCCGTTCACGCTACCCTGGCCTCCATATCTGGGCGCGGAACACTGGAAAGCGTATCCCCGTCAGATTTCCTCCGACTGGACAGTATCTTCTTGTGCAAGCAGGAAAACAGATCGAGCATCTTACCGGGGGGCTTATCAAGGCTGGTTTCCATGAAGTGGTCGTGAGCGAAGCCACCGTCGACGTAAGTCCTGTAGAGACATGGGGCTCCTTTCGTGCCGAGACACCTTCTCTAGACCATTTCGAAACGCAGGCTGAGCCACCCGGATCGGCCTCTCATCAGAATCTCATCGACCTTTTTCTGGCACCTTTCTTCTGATTACGATCTCTCCCCGCTCCCAACATTGATAGAGCGTGTAAAAGTGCTCGGTGACGTGTCCGAAGCAGAATTCGCGAGCTTGTATCCCCCGATGAGAGTCGGACAGCAGGTTCAGAAGTATGTAATTACTACTTTTCGCCGGCCTTTACGACTAAGATGGCACCGCAGTGAACTCAAAGACATAGCCCTTATGGCTTGATTACGACCTCGCTGCGCAACTGAAGTTGAATTCAATTATTGATCAGTGTATGTGATGTGTACAATGGATGCAATCAGCTTCCACGGGGAACTGCAATCCCAAATACAGGGAGAACGCTTTGAAGTTTGACAATCATTTCGTCCCACTCTGCCAGAGGGTCAGAGAGCGCGGTGATAGCGCCACCAGCACCCATAACCCATTCTTCTACCTGACAGTCGGTGGTTGACACCAACTGCCCAGTCTTTAGGGATGACGGTACAGACGCCTGGTTGAACCGATCGTCGTATTTGAAGCAACTCCGAATGGTGACCGACCAATCTCCACTACCCCCCACGCACCAGTAGCCAAACACACCTGAATAGATGCTCCGCTCGTTGTCTTCGAGAGTTTGCAGGATTTCGACGCTACGCTTCTTAGGAGCTCCGGTCATACTGCCTATGAGGTGTCAGGTTCAAATGGCGCAGGTGGTGTGGGGTCATGCAATCCTACCTGGTGGGAGGCTACCCCTCAGCAACTCCCAACCGAGGGCACCGTTGGCATGCTGACTGTCTAGCTCATCAGCGCCGTCGGCGGGTCTCCCTTGAACGACGCTGACGAGTTGCCAGACGGTCTTGTACTCCTCGACAGCGCAGAATTGAGTCACCTCGACGTCTTCACCAACGACCCTGTGGAGGTCATGGCGTATGAGGTCGACTATCATCAGGTTCTCCGCGACTTCTTTCACGCTCCCTCGAAGCGCTTGCTCTGCGATAGCACGCGTGATAGCTGGTCCTTTTCGAACGGTGCCTTTGATGGGTCGTAGTTGGTACGTTGATCCTGGTGGGCGCGAAAAGGAAAGAAAACGCTCCGGAGATGAAGCCAGTAGCGTCGTAGGATGCAACCGAAGAAACCCAGAGTGGGGTGCCGGATTCAGATCCCGGAGATGCTTGTAACGCTCCCACGACGAAGAGCGTTGGAAAGCATCGTGAACAAGAGGGTCGCTTAAAACGACTCTCGTATTAGCTGTGAGGCACAATTCATAGGAGTCCCCTGCGTATAGACACTCTTTTGCGATATTGATCCGAGAAATGTATAGTTCCTTGTCTGGTAAGATTACAGTCGCAGTACCGGTTCGAACCTTCGTTGAAGAAGGGACGTTATTATACGAATAAGCAGAGTGTTGCTGTACGATACGTTTCAGTCTTGCTGCCGTTTCTGCGAGCCACTGCCGATCGTTGTCTATGATAGATTGAATATAAATTACGTCCGTCTTGGTGTCGAGAATAATGCTACGTTCCACAAATACCAAGTTGGCGTCTGGATGACGCCTTACCGCAGGAGCTGCCGTTGAGGGCACACGGAGCGATGTGACACCGAGCTCATAAGATAAATAGCCAACGAGACCACCCCAAAAGGGTGAGTCGCATGCGCCATTGGATGCTTTGCGTTCGCTCATGAATGAGGATAGCCAAGACCAAACATCCTGTGGTTCTAAATGGAAATGGGAAACTGAGCTGTCCATGTGAAGCGATAGGAGAGTATCGCAGATAGAATACGTGATACGAGGAGAGGACGAGCGGGGGCAGCCGATGATGGTAAATCGTCCAGGTTGAGCGAGGGACTCCAAAACTACGAACGGTGATAATTCGTCTTTTGCGCCGAAAAGTTCGCAAATGGCCACTGTGTTCGCACCCGGGAGGTGAAGGGTAGATGTAAGGACTTTTCTCGGAAGCGAAGGGCGAGTGGACGTAAAAGATGGGTAGGGATTTGGCCAGGAAACGCCAAACCTTGCGGCAGACTCGGAGTCCCAAAGATGAACACAACGACCACGGGTAGCATTCCAGGAACGAGCTAGACGCCAAAAGTTCGACATCACCTCGATCCCCCCGCCTCGGGTGAGGACAGATTCGGGGTGGTATTGGACGGCCCAGAATGGATGCCTGGTATGTTTGAGTGCCATGACCGTTTTTTCTATCCCCAAATCGTCAGATGCCCATGCAAGCACTTCCAGATCTTCCAGTCCATTGACCCGGGCATGGAGGGAATGATAACGAACGGCTTCCACTGTCCCTACACCCTTGAAAATGTCCATGCCTGTGTGCTCCACCAGAGAGACTTGGCCATGCTTTGCGAGAGGCAACCTCTCGATTGTCGCACCGTGTTCTGTAGCCAAACTCTGTAGTCCAAGACATACACCAAAGATGGGCAGCATGTAGTGTTCGTCCAGCTTCCATAGATGCTTGATGACTCCAACGTCCACGGCCACGTCAGGGGATCCGGGGCCGGGACCAACGATGATAGCGGAGAAGTACCGAAGGAACGGCAGTAGCTCTACTATGGATAGCTCATCGTTCTTGATGATGTGGATCTGACCGGACGGCGCTGCTTTGCGACAGAGGGACGCAAGACTGGGTGGTGACGGCTCGGATCGGACAGCAGCGAGGTTCGAAGGAGGACGCACTTGAACGTGAAGGAGTCGTACGAATCGAGGAGGAGGATCCGTTCTGGTGCAGCGGCCATGGAGGGTCGGGAAGAGCAGGCGTGGGTCACTTGAACATGGACGACCAACACCAAAAGCTGTTTGACGAGGTAACGCTCGAGTCTGCACAGTGCGGCCGTCGCTGATCACGCTCAGCTCAAACCAATCTGCGTGTCCTTGCTCGACAAGTCCCAGCTTGCACCTCCAGACGTCCCCTTCGTCCTGCGGCTCCTCTCCACCCTCGAAGACACTCTCAGACAGCACCCCGAGTCAACGCTCTCCGCCAACCTTGCTTCGTATGTGTTCTTCCCTCTGTCTACGATCCTGCGCCGGAATCCATCAAGCAATATTCCTGACCAAGTGATGGAGAGGCTCCTTAACGTACTCGCACTTCTATGTGCTTCGTGGTGGTGGACCGGTGACCTCCAAATCTGGAGCCAGATATTCATGTTGTGTAGCTCTATCGTCGGTGGTCTCGAAGGCAAGGGCAAGGGCAAGGGCAAGGACCGAAGCGACGAGACAAAGGAAGCTGCTGCCCGATGTCTGTTTGCGCTCCTTCGTCGACGAGCAGATTCAGAGGCACCCCCCGATCGCAAAGTTTGTTCTGCACAACAGCGCCTCGCCCAATTCCAGGCCCATGCCCACTCTACTCGCTTCTTGCCTGTGATCGGGCAGACTGTGGATGCACTCCTGTCGACGGCTAGGTCACTTCACCGCCCTCTGCAACGACTCTCGCTGCAGTTATTAGACACCGTCCTCAGCGTTTATGCGCCAACCCGCTTCGTTCCATCAGTGTTACCAGGTGTTGTCAGTACAATGACCCGGATTGCTCTTGCCTCCCAGGAGAGAAAGAGCTGGGCAAATGGTGAAGTTGCTGCAGGGGCTCTGGTCGTCATACAGAAGGTGGTAGTCATCTCCATTGCAGATGCGGTTTGCATCGCGGACGGGGCAATTCGCAGTGTGGTCGATCTTGAAGACCTAGTGCATTTCAATGATCCACCGAAGGCAGAGTCATTGCCAACGCCGTCGGTGCCTTACCTGGTCACCCGCACCTCTCCTTGGCTAAGGGCGTCCGCCTCCCAGCTTCATATCGCATTGAACACACTTACTCCATTGGTAAATCATCCTACCCCTTCTGCCCTGGCTGCGCTGGCAAGCATGGCAAAGGAAATATTAGTTGCAACACCATTGACCCTCCCGCAGTCACAGCCTCTCCTACTGTCGTGGCTACTTTCGCTGTCCAATTCGTCTTACCCCCATGTTGCCGATTCCGCAAACACTTCAATACTTGACCTTCTCTCGTCCACTTCGGCCCGCCATTCGCTACTGCAAACATTGACACAGATCGCTAAAGACGGTCTCAGCTCCCTACCTCGTTGGATCGCATCTCAGGCAGATTCGAAAGTGGAACACATTTCTGGTCAGATAGAAGCAATCTGTCGATTAACTCAATCTACCGTCTCAAAGACCCCTTGGCTTTCGTCCTTTTCGTTCGGGTTGAATCTTCTCCTTGGCCCCAGTGGTGGTATTGAACGATGGGGGTGGACTCTACTTTCAGTCCTGGAATTCAGCACCCCTCCTGTCACGGTTCATCATGCACCTGGTGCCCAACTCTTTCTCGAAGGTGAAACTGGATCAGCAGACAGGATCACCTTTCCTGAAGTTATGTTCAGAAATGTCCTCTCGAGGTCTGCTAGGGATGCTCTCGCAAGGATGCTCAGAGCATTAGGTCGCGCAAGCGGCGATAGCTGTCTTTATGCGATAGAGTGGTTTGTGAGCACAGGGCGGACCTCCGAGTCGCACACTTCTGTCACGGCACTTTGGTGTGCAAGCCAGCTGCTGGAGGGTACCAGTGGCATTCATCTCTACAGCGAGAATCAATCTTCTCAATGTATGACGGCACACAGCAAGCAACTCGAAAAATTCGCCAGAGGACTCGCTCGAGACGTCGCAGAACTGTGGACTGTTGAGCCGACCGAGGTCACCGTAAATCACCCGTCTGATGTGCCGGATGACGACGCTGTCCTGCCAATGAAATTCACAAAGGGGTTGTCCGTGATACGGGCTACCATGGACGTTGCAGAACCTCGTCGCTTCACTCTCCCCGATCGGAGTTCCCAATCTGTGTTGCACAAGACATTTTGCCTTCATCTTTTCGCGGTCAGCGCCGGCATCCTGCAGGCCAAGTTTACGCCGCTTCTCGTCCACGTCCTTTATCCCATCCTTCACTCTGTCGTTTCTCCGACGCCGCATCTTTCTTTGACCGCTCTCGCCACGCTCACGTTTATCGCGAACGCGACCTCCTACGCTTCGCCTGCGAACTTGTTATTCCAACATTTTGACTATGCTCTCGACGCAGTATCCCGTCGTCTGAGCCGCCGATGGCTAGACGTTGACGCTACCAAGGTCCTGACAATCTTGGTCCGACTGGTTGGTAGCGACGTTGTTCAGAAAGCAGGAGACGTAGTGGAGGAGTGCTTTGACAGACTTGACGAGTACCATGGATACGACGTGCTCGTCGAGGGCTTGGTAGAAGTCTTGGGGGAAGTCATCAAAGTCATCGAAAGTGACGAACTTCACGTCCGAGATCGACCCAAAGAGGACCCTCTCGCATCGCTGAAAGCCCAGAGTCTGGACTCACTACTAAACTGGGTCTCTCACCACAATGATCCACCACAGGAACGTGATGATACTGAGTATGGTCCCGCCCCGCACCAGGCTTGGGGTGATCTTGAGGAACGGGAAGGCGAAGGAGACTTGACCAAGAAAGATAACCCAGAGGAAGAAAGACCGCTCACACCCGCACAGGCTCTGGCGAAGCAAATGGTTTCACGGTCAATTTATTTCCTCACTCACGGTTCACCGGTCATCCGGGCTCGCATCTTGTTGCTCTTGAAGTCCGCCACGCCAGTACTGTCTGAATCTGCGCTTCTCCCTTCTGTCCATCAAGCATGGCCGTACATCCTGAACCGGCTCAGTGACACGGAAATTTTCGTAGTCAGTGCTGCGGCAGCATTGGTCGAAGCACTGGTTAGTCATGTGGGTAGTTTCATGGACAGGAGGATCTGGGACGACGTCTGGCCTCGGTTCACCGCCATTTTGACAAAACTAGAAGCCGCGGATGGGCAGAATGCGCTTGCGCGCCGCGGGCGTGGCGCCGTTGGAACAGAGTCAACATACACACATTCCCACAGGCTATACCGCTCTATCTTAAAGACCATGACTGCGGCGGTAGCTGGGGTGCACATGCGAGATACCTCAGGGTGGGAGGTTATCCTCACCTTTCGGCGCTTTCTGCACTGCGAGGCGCACGAGGAGCTCCAAACATGTGCAAGAGAATTATATGAGGCGCTCGCGAAGGGTAATGAAGACGCCGTCTGGCTAGCGCTCATGGCCACGTCCGGGCGTCTAATAGGTGATGTCGCTTTCTTGGAAGACACGAAATGGGATATCAACAGTAATGTGAATATCATCTTGAGAGTGTAACCCTGTTCGTTATCCAAGAGGACAAGGTTAAGTTCATGGTGCACCCGGTGGCACGTGACGTCGGATTTCTACGCCTGCCTGCTGAAAGAGCTTTGCCGATTCCTCATCTCTGCCCCCGCGTATTCGAAATCAACAGTAAAAAGTTGTACAGTAGACACGCACACTTTGTAGCTCAGATTATAAACCACTGTTTTCACGCCGCACTGGACTATTTTGATAGTACACTTGAGGCACGGGCACCTAAAGAATGGCGTTAGAACGGACGAAACGAGGCGGTGACAAGGCACTGACGTATTGCAATACAATATCGCATTGGCGCCCACTCGATCACGACCTGCCTCCAGGAGAGCATTCTCCTCTGCATGCAGACATAGACAATTCACATCGTTTGCACTTGAAGTTTGGTTGCATTGAGCACAACCACCTGGAGTCATAATCAGCAGCACGAACCCAAATTAATCGGTGTGCCTCGCCGTCATGGCAATTGATCAAGCCACGGGGAGTACCGTTGTACCTTGAGCGAGCGTCTCGTCGGAGATGACATGACGAGACCCACGATTGACTTACCCTGTGGCGACAACGCGATTATCGCGGACCAAGACTGCACCCACTCTGCGCTTCATACAATTGGAGCGTTGCGACGCCAACTCAGCCAGCGTCTAGAAATGAGGGTCGTTAGTTCCAGCTGAAACGCTCATCGAGGGAGCGCTGCATGCCATGAAATACGTGTCCCATCGAGGACGCAAACGCTCGGTGTGTGTCATGTCCAATGACTCCAAGTGGAGATAAAGCTCCGATAACGACTGGAAGGAGTTGGTGACGTTTAGCTTCACGAGATGATTGATTCCACGTAGACCGGGCGAAGGCGTTTGGTGGTTTGAACCCGAAGAATCCACAGTGGGTCCGAAGACGCACTCGTCATCCTGACGAACAAATTCCTCTAGCGATAGAAGACCTGATCTGAGGTTGTTCGAGCATGGCCTGGATAACTTTTTTTTTTCACAAGAACATACCCCTGCGATCGACGATAACGTTGTAGCAACGGTGCATCTACATTCACCAGCAAAAAGAAGGGTCGCTTAGCAAAAAGGGTGACGAGCGGACCAGAGGTCAAGTCGACGGTCACGAAATCCCTTTGCCAGTTTCGAGTGACGTGGCCGAGAAGGTCCTCGGGAGAAGCAAACGCCATTGGATGGGAACAGTGCGATGCCGATAACCCTGCGGAGTCTGTCTCGAGAAAAGATTGACCCTCGGAGGTAACTGCCAGTGAGAGCGAGGGTGACTGCGGAGATGCAGAACGTTGTACAGCAGACGCGGAGACACCAGGCTATGCACGCCACTGCAGGGTTGGATATGTCGCATCAGTGGAGGCAGGCGGGACTGACCTCGAGGTAACCTGTTCGAGCGAGGCGCACGGGGGTGAAACCCTTGGAGACGAGATAGCTCTCGACAGCCGATTTGCCAGAGGCCCGTGTGCCTACGATGGCTATGAACATCACCAGCGGAGACGCGATCGTCGTGGACAAGAACAGCGGGCAGGTCGCAAAGATGTGAGCCTGAGACAAGTGCCGAAAGTCACCAGCCAGCGTTGCGTATCATCTCCGGTTGTATCTAGCGAGCTAACTCGTCTACGGTCACACAGCGGAAATGAGTTGTCCGCTCAATGACAACTATGAATCGTCCAAGCCTCCCCAGTTTCATGCAGCACCCTCTGATCTGGTCGTCAACGTTAGGCGAGCCTTGGGGTGCAGTAACCGAGAGGAGCCCGACGCGTGTCTTTTTGCCGCCACCCTCGCTTTCGATCTTTGTTCTCTTGCGCATTTCATGTCTTTCGGAGCTGTCGTGCGGAGCTGCTTGATATGGGTGGGTACAAGTAGCGAGGTACTCTGGCTGTCGGAGGAAGAGAGCCACGAGGCACATAGAATGGGGACAGAGCCGAGAATGTCCTGGACAGCTTCGGACAGAGGCGACCCATGCTACAGAATAGAGTCATGAGGAACGGAGCTTGGGGTCGGAACTAAGATCCCATACGCGGAATGCAATCATGGCAGCTCTGCGAACACCGAGACTTTGGGCGATTGCCGGCTCTGAACCCTTTGGGAGAGGGATCAACTTGATTGGATGCGTTGCATTCCTCGGGGAGTTGCACCCGGCCACGAGGTGCGGTATATGCGCGACCAGTGCGGGTGGATCGAGGTCAGCGCAACAAACGAACACGACGTGTATTGGAGATAGGGCTGGAGGGGTTGACGGAGGAACGCTATTTTGGCGAATGGTGTCAATTTTTCGAGAGGCAAAAAGTTGAGACTCTAGCGCCCTGGTCACCGCGTTGATTCCGACGACATGTGGTGAGACGACGGGCGCTTGGTCTGGCGCCTGTGAGGCACAGCCGATATCTTCGGAGGTAGGTTCGTCTCCTCGTTGGCCGGAGAAGGCCGTTTTCAGCGAGATTTTTCGAGGAGTGTGCGTGCGGGACGGAACATCCTCAAGGGCAGTGACAAGGCGAGCCAGGAGGACGTTCTGAACGTTTGGTGGGATCGACGGCCTGAAGAGCGTTGGCGGGGGGTTCTGGTGGGATTGGAATGAATGCGCACCAGCCGATCTGAAAGGGATTCTGCAGCACACTCTTGAAGACGGGCTTGCGGTCGAGCGCGGCGCGGACCTTTGCGCGGTTAGAGAGGTGGGTGTGCGGGCGGGCGAGCGCAGGAGCCATCCTGTGAGGGACACCGAACACTCTGATATCAGAGTGCACCGGATTGCAGCGCCGATTGAACTCTCGGCCGACATCCGGACCACCTTGTCAGACTGTCAGACAAGCTGCCTGTCCTGTGCCAATGGGACGCTCGCTTGTCGTGCTCAGTGCTTGTCTCAACAGGAATGGTCTCGTTTCAACCACTCGTTCGTGGATCCAACCATGTCACTGTCCGTCGAGAAAAAAGTAGAGTAAAAAAAAACTAATAGGTCTCCCAGCGTGCGCGGCTTACTCACGCCCGGTGGTCCCTGCGCTATGCATTTTGGCCCCCATCTGCACTGCACTGAACCAAGTACCGACCCGTGGCCCATTTCGACTCAACAAGCACTACGCGCACGTCCACCCGCGCACTCGCTCACTGTGACACTCCCCGCTTGTGTGCACTCTGATGCTGTCATACGCATCCGCTTGTACTCGTCTGTTCAAGACATTACGGAGCTGATGGAAACAGGGTAGACAGTGGCCTGTGATTCTTCTTTTCATGCTACTAATCACAGCTATCTTTGCTCATGATTCGTTTCACAGGTCACTACACGGCTATCTACCCGCTTCTAAAACTCCGACAAGTCGGGAAGTGTTTGAGCGCAGTTCCCCATGCGACCAGCCTGCATGAAACTGATGATGATTTGATATCTATCTGTTCACCTGGGTGTCCGGTGTCTAGCCCTCCACATTTAGTTCGCTAGGCTGGCAACCAAAAATCAATTAAGCCCGGCGGGCTTTCAAGCACCCATCTCCTTGCAGAGCGAGCCCCGATAATGAGGGAAATTCATGTCATCGAGAAGCTTGTTTGACAAATACAGCGCACACATAGTTGATCCCATCCACAGCAACTCAAAAGCATCGTCTTCAGCCTCATCTCAGAACCCGTGCCCCGTGCTTGCCACTCACCAACCCGCGTTTCAAGGATGCTCCACACAGAATCTTTGTCAGCCGCAGAAGTGGCTGTACGCAAGCAGAACGATCGTAGAAGTCATTTGCGCAAAGTCCCTTTTGACCTTGACGATGATCTCAAGCCCAGTGACGATGTTACCAATGTTCAAGCGTATCCCCAAGCGACGTTGGATGATAGACAAAAGCTGATCGTTAACTACGATGCTACTGCCCTCCTGGACTTGATCCGGAAAGGCGCGTTTAGCTGTACCGACGTCCTGACGGCAATTGTCAAAGTAGCGATCCGAGCAAACGAAGTGACGAATTGTCTGACCGAATCTTGTCTCGAGGACGCGTTCAAGCGGGCTGCGGAGCTGGATCGGCATTATAACGAGACGGGTCAGGTTGTCGGGCCGCTGCATGGTCTACCAGTTTCGATCAAGGACCACATTCAAGTGGAGGGATTGGACACGTCGGCGGGCTATGCAGGTAAGGCAACATATTGACACAGGACGGCGACTGACGATACCTCACTCAGCATGGGCTTACAAAACTGTGGCCGACAGTGATGCGCTTGTGGTGAGCATCCTAAGGAAATCAGGAGCCATTATATACCTCAAAACACAAAATCCACAAACCTTGCTCGTAAGCGAGACGCCTGCGTAAGGGAGCAAAAAGGGACTGACGTTCATCCTAGTCATTGGAGACGAACAACAACATCTTTGGACGGACGCTCAATCCGTACAACCGCACCCTGACGTCCGGGGGCAGCAGTGGGGGGGAAGGTGCGCTGATTGCATGCCGGGGAAGCGCTCTGGGAGTGGGCACGGATATCGGCGGAAGTGTGAGGATCCCTGCGGCATATTGCGGGCTGTATGGGCTGAAGGGGTCTGTTGCGCGGCTGCCGCACACTGGGCTGCTCGGCTCGCACAACGGGATGGATGCGATTGTGGGCTGTGTGGGGCCACTGGCGCGGTCGGCGAGAGACCTGGAGCTGTTCTGCCGGGTGATGCTCGGCACGGAGCCGTGGCTGGAAGAGCCGCCGCTGTTGGAGATGCCGTGGAAGACGAACATTGTGCTGCCGGAGCGGCTGAGGATCGCGGTCCTCTTCGACGACGGCATCGTCGCGCCGCACCCGCCGATCGCCTCGGCATTGAGACGGTACGCGGCAGCACTCGCTGCAGCCGGCCACGATGTCGTGCCGTGGCAGCCGCTCGATCACCAGAAGGGATGGGAGCTGATCGTGAGTCTGTCTCGGCATTCTCGGCATCCGGGCCGATGCTCACGTGACTCAGCTCAAGCTCTACTTTCTCGACGGCGGCGCCGAGTACGAGCACGTGTTGCGCGAGGGCGGCGAACTGCCCGTGCCGCAGACCGCGTGGATCCTCGACCAGATCGAGC
Organism: Boletellus deceptivus; assembly: GCA_038090195.1. NCBI lineage: Eukaryota > Fungi > Basidiomycota > Agaricomycetes > Boletales > Boletaceae > Boletellus > Boletellus deceptivus. The sequence goes on from JBBPMG010000091.1 coordinate 20,147, forward strand.
GTCCCCATCCGTTCTCCGTCGACCAGATCTTCCGTCTCAACCTCGAGCGCGAGGCCATTCGCGCCCGCGCGTTGCAGCACTGGAACGACACTGCGGCTTCTGCTCCTCGTCCTGTCGATGCAATTCTCTGTCCCGTCGCTCCCACTCTCGCCCCTCCTCACGACACCACCTCCTGGTGGGGCTATTCGTCCCACTGGAACCTGCTAGACCTCCCCGCAGTCGCCTTTCCTGTCGGCCAGCATACCGCCTCCCAGTCTTACGATATCCCCTCCATTAACAGTCCGAGGAATGCGATAGAGGCGCGCATCGCCCAGCAATGGGACCCTGTCGCGTACGATAATGCCCCCATCAGCCTCCAACTCGTTGGCCGTAGACTCAACGAAGAACGCTTACTCGCCATTTTGAACGTTATCGAGCGTGTCGTTCCTCCCAACGTTCCCGGTGGTTGGACTGAAGGCGGCGTGAAAATAGTAAACGGGCAACGTTGACACGTAGCACACCAATTTTAGTATGTACATCGTTTGTCAACGGGCCGTTTGACTCGTGGCCATTCCCCCTACAGGACCTTGTGCGCATCGTCTTGTGGGTGGGGTGCCATAGTAAGTCGAAGACTCGCTTTCACAGTGAAACAACCAGATTTTTGTGCCATTGTCCGCCACTGGCTGCGACGGCTTTCCTTTCGGTCCTGCATCGACTGAGTTTTGTCGTTTTGATCATAACGTCGGCTGTTGACCGCCTATTCTAGCTCCCCTGCAATTTATTGTGCCGCCATGGAGTCCGTTCAACGACAAAGTCTCCTGCGGTGCTACAGGACGTTCTTCCGTTGCATCATCCGTGGCCTCTAATGTTGCTAATCATCTCATCCTCATCGCGGCAAAAGTCGGTAAACGTTACCGACGTTCCACCATCGATTATCGTTGTGCAGGATGGCTTGAACGTTCAGACATCGTTTCTGAGTATCTCCGTTTCCTTCACTTCCCTCCTCCTCACATATAAGCGGGGCATGATCCTCATCACAGATTCAGTTTCTTAACCATGTCAACTGTCTTCCGCTCTCAGGCCTACCGCACCCCTTTCGACCTTCCGCCGGAATTTTGGGCCACCTTGATGAAGAACGAACCAGCGGCGAACATCATTCTCCCATTCGCGAGGAAGGCGTCGGACTCGCCTCAAGAAGCCGACAACGACCAGTTGTGGATCATTCAATATGATCGCACAGGCAAGGAGGTTGACTTCGTGCTTTCTTGCACCCACGGACCACTAGGGAACTACCCGGTGTTCGTGTTCACACCGAAATCGTCTGCTCAGCTTGCCCGTGACGACGAAAACGGCAATAATATAACCACCTCTTTATCGCACCTTGTCGCTTTTTTACTCCAGCAGGTCCCTCGAGACAGAGTGTTTTCCGTCTTCTCTATCGCGTATGTGGCGGAAAAGGTTGCCGACATATTGCACCAGCACGGCTTTCAGCGCCACCACGAACCGTACTACGACGCAACCTTCACTTTCTGCACCAGGGACACGCTCAACAAGTCCCCAAGTTCCTTTTCCGTTCGCAAGCCCGACGTCTCCATCTGCTGCCTCCCCCCTACCGACATTTCTATTTCCCACCTGGAGACGGTCCAGACTTTTTGCAAGGACTTTGCCTGCACTTCGGTGAGTACCACTACCAACATTGCACAGGATAAGGATCATGACGTATTCGGTCCCGACAGTACCCTTACTCGCTTGATGACGAACACGCGGAGAGGGAGGCTAGGGCGTTGATTGCCGACCAACAAATCTGGGCGCATATGATCCAGGAAGGAGATAAAGGCTGGGAGATGGCTTGCATTGTCGCCACAACCAGACAATCGGAGAGCGTGACAGCAGTCACCAAGGTTTTCACAGCGGAACGCTGGAGGGGTTATGGTTGTGCTCAGCGACTCCTACGCCGTGTCTGTGAAGAGTGAGTGTCTAAAGCCGCGTGCTCTTCTTTCTATCCTGATTCTCTGCTAGAATTCTTAAGACAAAGAAGTGCGTAGTTTTATATGTCGGAAACGGGAACGATTTGGTGCCCGCACGCATAGCATATGGCAAGGTTGGCTTCCAAGGTGTAGGTGAATGGCAGGATCAGGAGGTAGAAGGTGTGGAAAGATGGCTAGAGATTGGATTCGAGGAAACCACATTGGGTCACTGGTAATCGTGCTCCTGGCCAATGTCCCGTCCCGGTCTACATGCCGGAACAGTTCTCGCTAATATCCCTTGTTCTGGTAGTCTAACGAGGGATGTTTCTCATGGTACTCGTACATGTGCGCTGGAATGTATCTCATGCCTTTCACATCGCCGTGATTTGGGATGTTGTCGTGCCATCCATAATCCATCTCTCGCCAACTGCATTGTCTTCAGGGTAAGCTGAAAGGAGTTCTGGACTCAGAAGTAATCTGGCTCGTCCGTTCGCCTGGACGAGTCCTTCGAAATACCGACCTACATCAGAGACATTGTCAAATAATTGGCGGTATCCGTATGGCTGCAACGTGGTCGGCATGATGTTTTCTTCTGCTACATCTGTGCCGATATGCATGTCGATGCTGGCGTCATAATAAGCGTCGAAAGGGCTCACATCGGATGGACCCACTGTGGGTTACGGCGTGGTAAAACGGTTGGTGCCGCCCGCGAGGAAGGGAATCAATGTTCATCGATTTGGTCCATCCCTCGGAAGCCATGCAGGATGGCTGCAAAGAAAATCGTCCAGACGTCCACTCTCATCACAGCGGAGACACTCACCTCCCACCCATATATATACCCTATATACTCGTACTTGACGTGTCTGAAGATCATCCCCACAAAGTATTTGATGGGCGTTGGTAGTTTCGAACGCAGCGTCGTGGAAGCTGCAGCTTCATCCTCATCTTCATGCGCTGCTTTGCAGCTAGCCAGGAGTTGCTCCTGTAGAGGTGGACTGAGGCATGGCGCCAAGGCGTCGGTCATTACGGAGAGGATATCTAACGGAAAGTGGGCGATGTGCTTTATGATGTTCAAAAGATACCTCCCGTCGTTCGTGAATATCAGATTCACCGTAAATCCGACATAGAACGCGGTATTGAGATCTACTTCAGAGATACCTTCCGTCGATGGGAGGAACGAGAAGGAGGCAAGGACATTCCTCGATGCACGAACAACCATGGAGGCCGTGCTGGCCGGTCGGACGGTATGCATGACGGGAATGCCTGCATCCGCGAGTAAACGGGGAATGTCCTCCTGAAGTGACAATATAGCCGCCCTTCTGGATCCAAAGACATCCACGATAATATCGGACACTACAGGTTCTGGGGATGAGACGATGGCTAAGACCCTTCCCGGGAAATCAACGGGAGCGGCCATTATTCCTAGGCGACGAGCGAGACACACGAAAAGGTATACCAGTGAGATCGGAATCGTGTCTTTATGCGTGGTGAGAAACCAGTGTGGAAACCGTGTGCTGAAGGCGTTGAACCGAGAATCTACGACGTTCCGTGGTCAGCGTACAGTGCTCAAGCCGCTCTGTAGCTCACGGTCTGCGGCTCTGAATCCACGCTCCCAAAGGAAGTCGCAAATTGATGACGACATGAGACATAGTGCGCTTTCACTTCGATTAAACTCGACTGGAGTAATTGGCAGACTTTTGTTCACAAGATACAACCGACAATGGTCACCAAGAGTGTCGAGGTCTGATGAAATCTTTACGAGACAGCGTCATCAGTTACGAAATGAGAAACATAGTATCCGTCACTTACTTGCATCGGGGGGTGAGCAAAATACGACGAGAGGCACGCAATCGCTGTCTCCAGCGTGTCTGCATCGTCGCCTTCCCTATCCCTGATCGCGCTCCATGTTCGCACCGCGTGGCAACGTGCTATGGCGCCCATCAGGGACCGCGCCCAGAAGCGACGAGGAATAGCGTGACGGGGAACCTCGCCATGCCCGCTATCATGGACACCACGAAAGAGTTCAGGGACAGGACATTGCGCCGCCGTGGTCAATGCATTCCAGACGTCATACGAAAGCGTAGACGTTACCACCCTCGCTTTCTCCAGCCGAGCATCGCGATCCATGACAATCCCGTTCAGGATCCCCAGGGCTTGTTGATCCAGACGGACGCGTTCTAAATACAGTGCCTTCCAGTCATCGCCAAACGCTTCCTTTCGTGCAATCTCATTCGCGGAGACGCTGATAATGTATCGTACACGATAGTGTGGCTCCCAGAGTGTGGACAGAGATGCCACACTCCGGAGGAGCGAATTTGCGCGCAGACACGCAACCAGCGTCCTCGGGCCTTCATCTGTCCGAGCAGATAGCGGTAGTTGCTTCAGAATCTGCACATAGACGTCGAACGGTAATTCTTTTAGCGCCATAGTAGAAACAAGCTGGGGCGGTAAGATGGGTGGAGGTATGTATACACCAAGTGTGGGATTCGAACTATCACGGCCAGAGCATGGCTACTCGCTGCCAACTTTAAAGCCGGGTGTGCAGCTGACACGGAATTTCTGAATCCCGGTCTACACATAGTCCGAAGCTGGGATCCACGCCCACCCGCAGAGCTCTCAAAAGAACACAACGGCCGACGGCTACGCCCAACTTACGAGGAACAAGGGCATCGGTGGGTTTACCGTAGGGACAGGAAGTAAAGTCAAATTTGTGGCGCACACTTAGAACCAGCGTTGGATAGAGAACCCGCACTACGAGACGTTCGTGTAGTATACTACTATAGGTTTTCTATGTTTCCAAAACCGCGAGGGGCGAGCGCCGTGAGATGGGCAGGTGGGTGCCAGCTCAAACCAAGCGACTACTTGATCACTGAGCTGTATAGGTAGGGGTAAATAGAACATTTATACGCGAGCGAAAGGACACACCAAACATCAATGCTATTTGAACATCTGGTCAATGGGAATAGCGCTGCGCATATTAACCATATTAAGAAGAGCTGAATTCACGGGCATTGGAACGCCGTATTGCTGCCCAAGACGGACGAGGTACCCGTTCAGGAAGGAGATTTCGGTTGGTCTGCCTTTCCTGACATCAGTGAGTGACGATGAGATGTTTCCTCTAGTTATGTGGGCGACTCGTTTGACTTCTTGTGCGAGCATGTCGGCCTGGAGATCATGTGGCACCCGACCCAAAGGCGCTTGGCTCTGGTCTGCATCTGGAGTAAGAGAACTAAGGAAGGCTTGCGTGTCAACCTCCAGCTGCGCCTGAAAGGCGGCAGCAGCTTCTGCACAAATGTCGTGTAGGATTCGATTAGATGCTTCATCTTTGAACAAGGCACCATTTCGGCAACCGAGAATTGCTGTGAGGGGATTCACTACAGAATTCACGACTAGTTTTTTTCGCATTGCGAGTTGTACGTCTGACATTCGCCTCCATTTGCAGCTCAGTTCATCAAGCGAGCTAAGGACAGCCACCGTATCCCGCAAACTGGAATATTGAGCATAATATTCTTCGCTCTGATGCGTTATGTCGTCGAGACTGAGTTCGCGCTCATGCTGTGGTTTGCCCTCTTCCAAAAGAGATGCTTCGAAATCCCGCCCGCGACTGTCTGGAACGATCCCGAACTCGATGTCGCCAACTCCTGCGTGTACAATGTGCGAGGGTGACTTGAGCCATGCGCCATGGGTATTCGAAGCAAGGATGAAGTGAGGCCTGGCTTCGGGGTTGCGGAAAAGCTTTTGCACAAGATCTTCGTAGATGCCCATTCCATTCTGGAGAAGCACGATCGTGCTCCTTGGCGACAGACGTGGGAGCATGCGGGAAATGGCATTTGTGGTGTTTTGTGCCTTGGTAGTGACGAAGAGTGTTTCGATGAGGTCAGTTCTTGGGCTTCCGAGAGATGGTACATGACGTTTGGCCTCATCCCGGGAAAGGATGGAATCGAATGGCATCCCAGCACCAGAGTGGTCGTCCTGGTCAAAAACTTCCATGTCATACCCATCGCTGGATTGTACTACGCCCTGGTTCTCCACGGATATTTTGCCCCCGAGGGAAGCCGCAGTCCGCGCCTGACTGATTGATTTGTGTATGAGAGTGATGGCATGTTCGCGCGGGAGTGCTGTCCGGAGATGATGGGCGAGGAGTGAGCCAATGGGTCCAATTCCTAGGATGTAAAGACGCATGCTGTCGCGTTGTTTGCAGCCGAGGTTTTACCACACCGTGTGACACGTACCTTTTTTTCCTCGTTTAGTTAGTCCGTGTGTTGATTGTACGGTTGGCTGGCCAGAATCGTCTGTTGCACAACTGAGATGGGATTAGCAGCTCAGAGCAAGTGTTTTGAGGTTTACCGTGCCTCCCAGTCTCCGAGAGGTTACAAACATATACCGTTCCTTTTCTGCCCGTCACCGTAAGGGACGCCAAAAGGGTCTTTTTGCGACCGACGACGTTGGCGAAGAGGTACGGGTTACACGAAGGAATCGGTGTGGTACGTGGGAACCACGCCACATGACCGCGCCGCTCGATCCCGGCCCCGGGCCGCAAGGGTATATAAAAGCGAAGCCCATCCGATTCTTATCAGCACTTCGATCATCGGCACCATGGCCTCCATCACGCTCAAGCGAACCGGACAAAAGGCATGTGCTGTCTGGCCTCTCCCACGCGCCCATCTGATCGCACCATAGATGCCCTTGGTCGGGTATGTCCCCTCCGTACCGAGTCACCATGTTTGACTTTCCCGTTACCCACTCCAGGTTTGGCCTCTGGAAGGTCCCTTTCGACGTTCCCTTGTCCTTTTTTCTCGTGCTTAATCCCCCTAATCTAGGTCACCAAATCCAGTTGTGCAGACGTGTGTTTTCGTCCTTCTGCCAGTGATATGCACTCACAATAGCTGTCGTCCTTTCAAGACGGTTTATAAAGCCATAAAGCCATCAAGGCTGGGTACCGTCTCTTCGATGGTGCCGGCGACTATGGGAACGAAAAAGAAGCTGGAGAGGGAGTCAGTCGGGCGATCAAAGACGGCCTCGTGAAGCGCGAGGACCTCTGTGAGTCGCATGTCCTTGTGCCCTGGTCGAGCCAACCGTGCTCCTTTAGTTATCACTTCCAAGGTGAGCTAAATGACACAACTTGGGTAACTCACAATGCCTTGGCTGACGGCGAGATAACAGCTTTGGAACACCTTCCACGCTCACGATCACGTAGGGACATTTTCATCCTCGAGAGGTGCGCCTCCTAATCTGCGCTATAGGTGAAACAGCTTGCCAAGAAACAGCTCGAGCTTTGGGGCATTGAATACTTTGACCTCTTTCTTGTTCATTTCCCCATCTCCCTGGCGTATGTTGATCCTGACCACCGTTACCCGCCCGAGTGGTTTGGCGATGATGGCAAAGTACACCTCCGTCCGTCTCTTTTCGTATTCCTCTTCCTAGATTTGAGTTCAAGGAGGAGACAGAAAACACCCCGTTGTCCGAGACGTGGGGTGCCATGGAAGAACTCGTAGACGAAGGACTGGCGAAGAACATTGGGTTGAGGTATGCCACTGGTTCACAGAGTGTTGCAGGTCTCATCGTGATCAGCAACTGCCAGGGGTCCCTCATCCTTGATGTGCTCCGGTACGCCAAGCATGAGCCCCAGGTGCTCCAGGTCGAATTGCACCCCAACTTGACTCAGGAGAGTCTTGTTCGTCTTTGCAAGATCCTTGACATTGCTGTGACGGCCTACTCCTCGTTTGGCCCCCAGAGCTACGTTGAGCTTGGGGGAGCCAAGGGGGCGCCTTCTCTGCTGCAGCACGACCTCGTCAAGGGCATTGCTGCCGCCCACGGGAAGAGTATGTTCGAGTTTGGTTGTTGCTGGCGACGGTTCTCATGTTGCACAGCGACTGCGCAAGTTTTGCTGCGATGGGCGACTCAGCGTGGTGTCGCTGTCGTTCCGAAGAGCAATAACGACGCAAGGCTGGTCGCCAACCTGCAGTGCGGCAGTTTCGACCTCACGGATGCCGACCTCGCCAGCATCAGCGCTCTGAACACCAACCACAGGGTGGGTGCCCGTTGCTTGTCGTGTTGGGCCCTCGCACTCATGCGGTCCTCGACAGTTCAACGATCCCGCAGACATTGACCCTCGGCTGGCCATCTTTGCCTGACGCGGAGGGGCTGTACTGTATGTACCACGCGCAGCAGCTGCTTGCAATAGACACTTGAGCCCGCAGCATGTCGGAGTTTGAAATGGCCATTTAGATAGCGCGCGCCCTTGCCCGCGTCGTCCATCGTCGCTCCCAGCATGATCCAGTTCAAGTTGACCAGGGCGGGCGGCCTCACCCGCCGCGTGTCCTTTGTCGCGCGCCCAGCATGGCCCGTTCTGTCCGCCAGAATCGCCTCCTTGTACGATATCGCGATCGAGCATGTCGGCGTGTCCTATGTCGATTCCGATGGCGACGACGTCACGCTCAGCTCTGACGGCGAACTTCAGGACTTGTACACGTCGCTGCTTTCTCATCACGATGGCACCATCAAGCTCGCCGTCCACGACCTTGGCAGCCTCCGGGCTTCCCACTCGCCGCCTAGCGCTACCCCACAGCAATCCCATTTCCGCAACACATTTGGTGGCCACGAAGTGTTCCCCCTCGTATTTGACACGGAGGACGAGTGGCAGCGCCTTCCCGGCAGCCTAGGGAGTCTTTTCCTCTCCAAAGATGCCCCTGAAAGCCCCCACGCCTTTGTCGAGGTCCTCGAGAGTGACGTCAGCGTCTCCAAGCCAGGGGTAGCCAACTCTGGCAGTGGAGACGCTTCTCGCTCCGACCTTACTTTTACCGCAGCAGCATCCCAGATCAAAAACAAGGGAAAGGCACGTGCAGCTACGGTGGAGGACGACGTCTCATCTGCCGACTCTGTCATTGGTGACGAAGCACCGACCAAACCTCCTGTCCACGTTCTAGAAGTGAGCTCCGAAGGTATATTTGGACCTTCGCGTGGTCCCACTTCCCTGCCCCCCCAGAGTGGGGTAGCTACTCCAGCACAGGCGCAGAGCACTCCCGTGATCCTTGATCAAGCACTCAAAGTCGATGAATCACCTGTGGCTGGAGAACAAGAGGCGGAAGCTATTGATGACGACCCCCCTCTTCCATCCCTGGATCTACCTGATCCAGACCATGTCCCTCCTTCTCTTGTGCACGATATCGCCACCCTCCTGACAACCATCTCCACCGTCCTTGCTGTTCATCCGGAATTATCCGAACGCCTCCGCAATATCGTCACCAATGCCACAAACGGCACCTATTGGGCTGCTCATCGCGACGCCGTCTCACGCGCTGCAGGGAATTTGCACAGGACTGCCATACGGGAGACGGGTAGGACTCTCGAGGAACTTCGCCGTACTGCTGAGCAGGATGCCAGTGCGCATGTTTCAGAAGCACTTGGCAGTATTTTCCGTACAGTCGGAGAATTTGTCCAAGATGGTCCGGAGAATATTGGTTCACAGACATCCAGGAATCCTCATCCACTTTCCCCCGATGAGACGGCATACAGCGTACCAAGATCGCCTACCAATACAGTGCCAAGCGCCCCTAGGTTTCCTCATTTGCCCCCTCATCCACGTCGTAACCATCACTCCTGGTTCACCCCGCCGCCTTTCACTCACCCGGGAGGCCCATTCTGGGGCGGGTCAGCGCACCCGCCGCCGCCACCGCCACCACCACCACCGCCACCTCCTCGCTGGCCTCGGCCTCCTCCCTCCTGGGGTCGTGGCGTTGAACAGTCAGAGTCTTTTGTTAATGGGCACGAAAAGAGGGCCGCGGCAACAGAAGTTCTTGCAGCAGCTACTGAGGCCCGAGCCCGCGCAACCGAACAGCGCTCCCGAGCCACTGCTATCCAGCCGCCAGCAACCTCAGGGATTACGGCTGAGGAACTTCGGGCTGAGGTCGAACGTGCGAAAGCAGACTACAAGGTACGGAAGGAGAGGTACCGTCAAGCCAAGGCCATCAGGAAGATGGCAGAGCAGAGGCGTCATGACCAGGAGTCAACAGATGCAAGGTTGGCCCAGTGTCACACACTACTCTTGGTCCATTAACATTTTTTTCAGTCTTTCCAGGCAAACCTCGGATAATCCAACACAGGCCACGTCCGACAAAAAGGTGCCAGCTAGCCCCGCCCCTGAACACCAAGCTGCTGAATCCAGTGCAGCCGCCTCAGAGGTTCACATTGTCAGCAACGCGCGTGGTCGCTACCCACAGCTGGAAATGTTCAGTGTCCCTAAACGTAGCCACACCACGGGTCACATGGATCGTGGGCATTCACAGGAGAGCAAGGATAGCCGTCCTTTCAACCGAATCATGAGGAAGTTGTCAGATGTATGTTCTGTCCGCGCGTGATTAAACCATGACTGATGGGCCGTCGCAGATGGGTTTTACAGAAAGTACCTATTCCAACTTGTCCGCGAAAGTGATGGACCAGCTACTGTTGCATCCGCCTGTCGGCAAGGATGCAGAAGATGATATTGTCACCAATCTGATCGAGGAGCTGATCTCCAGTGGTACTGGGGCCAACACGGGTGGATCTGGTGGCATCCCGGGAGCGTGGCATTGAAGTACACGGACTGTATTTTATGTGACTGATTTTGTATTTGTACGATACAATGGGCGTTGCTCTGACTAGGGGAATTGACGTGCCTTTTTGCATGTACGTTTCACTATCTGCGCTGAACAGGTCGTATCGTATGTTTGCTCGTACAGGGCAGCAAGGATTGTGAGTGTCGTCAAACTGTTCGCCCGCAATTGCAATGGAGCGCCCGAGGTCGGCCGGCCGTCTGCATTGTTCTCCAAGGCAGAGACAAAGGAGACACGGAGACGATGTTCGGACATCTTTTACTCGATCAGCAGGCCATATAAGCCTGTATGCACAAAGCAAAATAGTGATTTTTACCCTTGACATCGGAGCTGAACAAAGCAGAAGACTGCTGCTGCAGCCACCCGTTTCCAAATACCAGATCCGCTGTCGTGCTGTCGTGCTTGCAAATGCCGATGACGGAACAACTATGAACACTGGCAACCAAGTGGATTAGCTCAAACAGGCCTAGTAGCCGGGCCCCACCACACTGCCAGAGAGGGCACACTGAGATGTACTGATACTGCCTTGGAGGTAACCGAGGTAGACCTCGCACTGTGGTGTTCAACCCAGGATGTGAGACTTGAGATCGTGAGACTTGCCAACTTGTTTGTCAAAATCGACTCGTCGGAATTTTTTCATCCGTAACACCAGCATTGCAAACGACACAACTTGAAAGGTTTTACATTTACACTGCATTCTGTGATCACACTTACATACGAGTCTTCATGAGGCTAGCGAGGAGTTTGTTTGTTTGATGTAGGATCCTGCAGACACCCGACGCTTGGGGTCGCGCCGTGCAACGTCTTAGGCCGTCCAAGGGTGCGTGAATGGCCGGTTAGTGTCTGAATGCATGCTGTTTGAGATATTCACAGACCTTGCTAAAGGGAAGGGAGCTTTCGCCCCCCACGGTCCGGCCCGGTCCTTGTGCATTGTCGTTGCACACTGACCAACCTCGACTACCGCGGAGGAGCGGCAGCATTCCCCGCCCCTTGTCTGTCTCGTGCGCCTGCGCGTCCGACTGCGGTGTTTCGGGGTGGCCGTCTTTCTTGTGGGCGACAAAGACGGACGCGGTCTCTTTGAGATCAAGACGGGGTCGCGCTCGGGGGGTGGTGTGGGTGGCACAAGCGACGCTGGACGAGGAGGGACACGGCTGGCCGGGGGGTGGAGGACAAGATGTGTGGGTTTCCCAGCCAACAAATACAAGATTTGGATTTACAGCGCCCACAAGGACAAACAAGCACGCTTTGGCGGTGATATCGTCCCGGATGATCTGCAGAGCACAACCCGCCTTTGTGCATTCTGCCATAAAGCTTGCCTGCCGTCCACCGCGACTCGCCCTCCTCCTCGCACGCGCCCCTCCCCCCCAGCTCGCCTCCCGCCCCCATGTCCACCAGCAGACCTCCCGCACAGCCCTCTGCCCTCGCGCTCGCCGGCCGGGCCTCCCATGCACCACTCTGCCCAGTGCCCGGCTCGCGAGAGTATAGTGATCTTCAGCTCAAGTTGCTGCAAGACACCCTCGCGGGCATGCCTGAGCCCACTCCCAGCGGGCGGGACATGCAACCACAAATGAAGGAGACCGTGGACAGATGGTCCCAGGCGATAGCGTACGGTGAATCACAGATCATACAGCTCGGCCCTCGGGTCAGCCCCAAGGTCCTCCGAACGACCCTCCAGCTCCAGATCAACCGATCGCTCGTGTACTGGCGCATGTTCCGCCTCAGGGATCTGCCGCCAGAAATCATCTCCAACATCTTTCACCTCGTCGTGTGGTCCACAAGCCACCCCGCGGAGGGCGTCAAGCAGCGCTTGCGTCTCACGTGGGTTTGCACGGCGTGGCGTCGCATAATGATCGAGGACCCGATGATCTGGAACGCCATTTGGTTCCATGACCTCCCTCCCTACGAGAGATCATGGGTGTGGTTCGAACGCGCGGGCTCCGCTCGCCTGGACATTCGCCTCAACGAGGTCGACCATGAACTCACGCACGTCCACGACGCTCCACAGTTCACCCCCCAACAAATGTCTGACCTGCTCGACCGACTCTTCACCAAACTCTCGCAAATCCGTATGCTCGTCGTCATCGTCGAACACTGGCCCCCCGCGCTTACCGTCCTTCAGAAACTGCAAGCCGCCGGAAACGCAGGGGTCCCCATCAACATCGAGCGCTTCGAGATTCACCGCTCCGGCATGCCTTACATCTGGATCGGGCCTGGGTTTGACACACGAGGTCATCGCGACCCTACCATTTTGTTCGGTGGCCAGACCAGTCACCTACAGTATCTTTGTCTGTCCGGTATTCACATCGACTTTGGCGACACGCCGCTGTCCAATCTGACGACGCTCGATCTCCGGCATATCGCCATCGAGTCGTCTCCCACGCTGAAACGCTTCAGGGAAATTCTTCAGAATTGCCCCAACCTCGACAAGCTCACGCTTGACGGGTGCGGTCCTCAGCCAGGAGAAAGGAGGCTCGACCACACGCCCGTTGAGCTCCCGAATTTAAAGGTTTTCACCCTGGGTTCTTTCAGCCTATCGTTCGCATGCTTCATAGTTGCACAGGTCCACGCGCCTCGTCTTCGTGATCTGACCCTGATGACCATGACTGGCGGTGACTATATACCTCTGATTGGCATGTTGACGCGGAAATTCATGCAAGTGCGGATCCTGACGTTGTACAACGTCCAGCTGGAGATGAACTTGGCGGGAAAGCGAGCATTTGTCCGATGGCTGGACGCAATGCCGGAGATGGGATACGCACGATTGGCTCGGATGAAGCCAGAGGTCATCAATCTGTTTGCGGAGAACCCTATGGACTACCGCAGGCACCAGGACAGGGCGCCAAACACGGACGCGCCTTCTCGTCGCGTTCTCTGCCCGAAACTCCAGTGGGCGGAGGTCCAAGCCTTGCCACCCGCGGCGGTCGCGGAGTTTTGCCGCTTGAGGAAAGGCGTAGGGGTACCGATAAAGAAGCTGTACTTGAACACACCTTGGGCAGGGAGTCTGACACAGGAAGACGTCCTGGTGATGCGGAAGGAGGCGCCGCTCTATATCGCCCCAGTGGGGACGAACACGGCGGAGGAGGACATGTTGCTGTCAGAGGGGTGGAATGCATGATATCTAGCTGACATAATCTAATGGACACGTGACCTTGCCTAACAGTCACATGACCGCGACATGAATGATCGGCGCATGTTTCTCTCGCGCCATGAACCCTTTCGATCCCCGCGTCCCATACCTCCGGCGCAGAAACACCCCGGCCCAGCGCGACGCCCTCCACAGCCTGTTCCAGGCGACGCCACATCCCACCCGCGCCCAACGCCAGGCCCTCGCCAATGACATCGGCATGTACGCCCAGTCACCCCCTCTCTGCTCACCCCTGACCCGTATGGATGCCCCAGGGAACTCAGGTCTGTCAACAGCTGGTTCCAGAACCGGCGCCAGTCCTCCAGGAGGAAGCCCCTCCCCTCCAACGAAAACGATCCCCCAGACGCATGTTTGCCGCACAGTCCGGCGCACCGTCGGCAGAGGCGCTCGAACACCCCCCTCGACCGTTCTCGGATCTCGCTCGATCACATCGTCGCGCTCTCCGAGCGCCCCAGCTTGACTTTGCAAGCGAACGCGACATGTTCGCCACTCACCCCGCGCAAGCGGCAGACGCGCGCGACTAGCCCCTCGCAGCTCTGGACGCACATGCTGTCGTCCCCCGTTGCCGCCCCGTCTGTCCCCGATCCTGAGGAGGCCCGTCTGGCGGCTCTGTCGCCGCAAGCAAAGATACTTTACCCCCTGGAGTGGGCCTGCCTCAAGGCCAGGCAGAAAAAATGGGCCGACGAAGATGCGGACCACCCCTCCCACCCCATGTCAAGACCCTGCGGGGAGGTTGACGAGGAGAACAGGGATTGCAGTCTCTCGGGGCTCACAGAGAGAACGTGCGCGTTCTCTCGCCCGAAAACGACGCCGCAGCTGGAGGACGTGGAGGCAGCCATCACGCTCCTGGGCTTCAAATGGGCTTCGTAGGTTCTACTGTTCAAGAAACAAGGCATCGGTAGCTGTTGTTGTATTCGCCCTAATTATTCGTCTTTATTCGCTCGCAGGGTTCACATCCATCTGTTGTTCCTACTACTGCAGTACCACAGAAATTGAGGTTAGGACCAGGATTACACAAACCTTTGTGACGCTGCTCACGTGATGACATGGTCAGCCGCACATCTTGGAGATCGTCCGACTCAGAGTTTCCAACATGCGTGTGCCGACGACGAGAGCGATCCCACAGCCTATCTGACACCCTCCTTTACTTGCACATTTCGGATGCCCAGAAGCACCCGCCGCGCCAGCACCGCGCAACATGTGCTTGCCAAGGAGAACCTGACGAACCCCGAGCGAGACACCACGTCCAGCAAGAGGCCCCGGCATCGCCTGTCCACAGCAGAGCTCGTCCAGCTCGAGAACGTGTTCAAGCAACAGACACATCCGTCCCGCCAGCAAAAGAGGGATCTTGCGGCCCAACTGGGAATGTGAGTCGCCCTTGCACACCTGCCGAATGCGCCCGTCGTCTTAACCACGCGCGCATTCGTCCGCGGAACCCCCCCCCTACCGGGATCGCTCACAGGGATTACAAGACCGTCACGATCTGGTTCCAGAACAAGCGACAGATGTCGAAGCGGGGCCACCCCCGCGTCGAAAGGCCGGACGACGGTAGCGCGCAACGGGCTAAGGCGGACTCGTGTCTACGCACCGTGTCCTCTCCATCGCACAACGCCACCCTGGACGCGTCCGTCGTCGCTCCATCGGCGAACCCTCCCGGCACCAGGGGTAGCAGCCGCTCGGTCACATGCAAGGCGATCAGACCTCTGCTCGATTCCATAAACACGCTGACGTCAAGGTCGAGAGGACACCTTGAGCCCCAGATAGAAATAAAGAGCGAGTCGCTAGTCGTTCAGGATGCCCTCCTGCACCAGTCTCAAGCCGCGCCAGAAAGCACGACCGTTTTTCCCGAGGTAAACAAGGACGATCAGACAGCCGAGCAGGAACAGCCCGAGGAAAGCGGTAAACCACTCAAGTGGAAGAGAATACGAACGCTCGAGTGGGCCTGCGAACGCCAGACCAAGCGTCGAAAGTTGTCCAGAGAAGGCCTCGTCGGACCCAGTTCTACAGAGAGACAAGACAGCGATCACAGCGACACACACATGGATTCGGCGTTGTCGTTACTCTCCCTTGCATCCTCAGCGCAAGCGGGTCCGTCAAAGGACGTGATGAGGGGTGCGACATTGCTCCTTAGCTTCAAGCACTCCTGGCGTGGAAAGTAGCAGGACTGAATTTTGAGGCGGCATCTCGGTGACAAGCCATGTTCTACATACCATCTTCATTCGAGCTTAAGTGGAAGGATATAAGCTACATCTGGGGACGACATGGTTCTGGAGTGTTGTGACAACATGCTAGCAGGGATGCATCGGTGTGAAATGTGTAAAAGATAACTCAACAGTATTCTCATCCCAGCCGGCCATTTTGCGTGCCTGTGGTCGGGAGTAGCATCAACCAAGAGACGCTCTGCCGCGTTTCTTGCCGGTCTTGGTGGAAACCAAAGGTGTGGGCTGATCTGATGAGGGGGATTGGGCGTCTGAGTGGACAAGGTTTTTTGTGGGAACCCGTGAGACGGGCTTTGTGCGCTTTTCGGTCAACCCATTGGCTGCCTTGGATGGGACGGCAGCCTTGTCAGATCGGTAGACATAGTCTGGAGTAGCTGTGGCAGGTGTTGAGGTGCGTTATTCTGGAACAACGATCAGACAAACGTACCTGCCATTCTTCTGAACAGTGGGGTGAACGTGTCGAGGACTGCTTCACTGGATATCGTCGACGCATTGACAAGGTCAGTCTCTTGGACAGTATCCACTTGCATGTCCTCTTCTGCCTCGGCAGCCCCATCCTCCGCCTGCGCTGCACGAGTCTCATCATCCGTGGCTCGTAGTCTCAAAAACGAATCAATCAGAGGCTCGAAGAACGTTTCTATAGGCGGCATAAGATGCGAAGGCGCATCGAAGAAGTTCGTGGTGTCACTACTTCTCCACGGTATCGTAACGCCACCACCAGACCCCGCATCTATTGATGCTTCCTGGCTCCGTTCATTTGAATTGGACGGTGAAATGATTGCGGAGACACCGAACATTTCTTCGAATAATGATCTTCGCGGTACGTCGGCGTGCTTTTGTAATGCCCTGGCAGATGCTCCAGGATCTTCGGGGAGAGACAAGCTATCACCCATAACCACGACGCCATGTTTATGCGTCACAGCCACTAGCGAGAAATCACTAGAGAGCGGGAGTGACCGTTGATAAAACCACGCCATATTGAGAATGCCGAACGGCAAGATGTGCTCCATTAGCGGAATGGGAGAGGCGGCACGGTACAGTGTGACTGATGATGACGTCGAATCTAAGACGGTGGAATGAATCGTGATGAAGGTATCGTGATAGGGATGCGACATGAGCATGCTGTATCGATGTGTGTTCTTCAGATGCCAAGCGACTGAAACCAAGATCTCGTCAGCAGCATGCAATTGTAATTTGAGAGGGGAAAGCACCTGTCTGAGAAACAACGTCCCAAACGACCAAGTCTAGCCCACCTGTTACAGCCAAGTATCGACTCCTGCCAATAAAGTGTATTTGAGAGGGCCGGCGACACTCTTGCATGACGAACGATTGTCGAACGAAATTGGTATCAGGGTCGTAGAGTACGACGGAATTGCCAGTAGGAACTGCCAAGAGAGATCCATCATGCGACCACGATATATGTCTAGGGATATCTGATGTGAGGCTGAAGCTCGATCTTGATGTCCACGATACTGCAGGACCAAGGTCGATCTAGGCCTCGACAAACGGATGAGGGCGCTCACCTTCTTCATCCCCACTCTTGTTCCTAGTCCTCCGTGTTCGCCACGCCTTCACATTTCCATCCTCTCCAGTGGTTACCACTTGCACATCTTCTACACCTGGACGAAATGACAAAGAAGTGATCTTTGCCAAACCATGCGGTCGATCGATTCTCGTGTTCAATATCCAAAACGCTGTCTTTTTATCCCAGTACCAGAGTTTGAGATATACTTCACTGCGAAAAGACTCGTCACCCTCACGCCTGTCGATGGTGGCCATCCATTCGCCGCTCGAGGAAATAGCGACGCGTTCAACTCGGGCAGGCTCAAGTGATTTCTCTTCACGTCTTGAAACACGATTTGATGATGAGACTTCTAGTTCGGCTACGAGGGTAAAGGTGGAGGGGGAGTAAGTTTGGAGAGAGGAGGGATGAGAGGAGGGTAGGACAAGAGTCTCCGAGGGCTGATGGAAAGCAAGCGGCGTCGAGGATGAAGAGGGCCAAGAGCTCGATACAAGGGGATCTATGATATCGTGAGGTGTCGAATCGTGGACAGGCAGCGTACAGACACACCGATCCTTATACGGGCGAAAACGCGCGACAGCTTAAGGGTGGAGGAGCTCACAAAGGCATAGCTTGCATCGGCTAGTCCCAAGAGATACTCTTCCTGTGTGGCTCTGGGCGGTAGAACAACGATGTTTTTTATTGGGGATCCAACTCGAGGGACGAATTCCCGTTTACCGGAATGCAGTTGCCATATAACTAGGACAGACTCTTCCCCTCCGCTCAGTAAATATGCGCCATTGGTGGTGAAAGCGACAGAAGAGACCGCATGAGCGTGCCAGTGAAGCGTCGACGTCTGGGATTTCTTCTCAACACCCACTACCTTGACGAGGTTGGGATCTAGGCAGTACCACAGTCGCACGACACCTTTGGCATCGCCAGTTGCAAAGTAGTCCTCGAAGGGGTGCACGGCAAGACATGTGAGAAGGTCCGGGGATACAAACTTGGTGAAGCCTGACTTGATGTTTGAGATTTGGGCGACGTATGCCTTGTAGCCGGCGATGGCAATCAATCGTTCGCCACTGGCAGAGATTGCGAGGCCAGATGTCGACCTCGTCTTTCCGATCGGCACAACTTGAGAGGGTTTCTGAACTGTCTCGGGGCTACTCGTACCTTGCGCCTTGAGAGACACCCGAAGTACTATGCAGCTCTCGCTCTGGGACCCGCCGGCATGACCTGCTCGCGGGGGCTCTTGTGCTGATGAGATGAACGACTGGCCACTCAGGGCATCTGACCAAACTTACGTGAGCTTTTACTGTGCTTTTTATTCTTGACCGCGGCCACGAAAAGATGGTCTTTGATTTTCTCATGTGCGCATATGTGATGTATGGGCTGGTCAAGGTCAATCGTTCGGAGGAGCATGCCTTCAAGGAAATCCCAAATCTTTATAGTCCCGTCCAGCGACGCAGTGATGAGCTGGAACGCGTTCCTAGGGCTCAGAACTGCAGAGGTGATGATGTCCGAGTGGCCGTCATCGCGGGGTCCGGGTAGCGTGGATATGACCTTGCCCGAAGTCGTCGAATAGATTTTGATAGCGGAGCCGACGATGGAGAAGAAATGGCTGAAGGGGGGGTCGGGTATGGCTCGGGATCGCGCGGGAATGAGACGCACCTGCCGTCTCTGGTGAATATGGGCGGGAGTGAGATGGTGCTGGAGTCGGTGATTGGGGACCAATACCATCGTCGTGGAGGAGGTCGGTCTGTCGTCATCGGTGGTCCGTGCGCTGCATGGTGCGCCGATCCCGGGACAGCTGCGCTGGACGCGCCCGCCTTTGGCTTGCGTGCTGGCATATGGCCAAGCGCATCCTCTGCGAAAAATCCGAATCAGCCACTCGCCCGGCATTTCCCGGTCCAAATCCAGACGTGTTTTATTCCTTGGATCACAGCAGAAATACATAGATAATAAGTGCGTTGTCATAGTCCATATCAAAGGCTTTTGAATCGCTGGCGAGGTATCATATCATCAAGGTATGTTGTCCTGCTAAGGACTCGTGGTCATGCGTAGGGTCGTGGTGTCCAGAAGACACGGCGTGATTGTCTTGGTTTAGCCGCTTTTGCAGCCAACGAAAGCGCGGAGGGAGCGGCAGTACGTTTGCAGGTCGTCTTCTTTTGCAAACCGTCTCGCCTCGAGCATCGCTTGATGCAGCCGCTCCTCTTCCACAAGCTCTGCCTTTGATAGCGGCTCACGCGGGGGTATCGGCCACCCCAGTTCAGCCAGCGAGCACCAGAATGATATCCGCGCTTGCATGTCTCTGACTTCCGCTCAGCATCCACAAAGTCAACGAACCGAATTCCCCAACTCACCGTTTATACCGTTCAACCAGGACTTCAAACTTGACCCTACTCTCCAATTCGTTCAACTCAAGGTCACTCTCCCATCCCAGCTCCCTCAGTTCGCTTGGCCGATTTCTCGTCCTGTCCATAAGCTCCTCCCACATTGATTCTTGGCAAGCAAGCACGCTCTGATAGCTCCAATAGAGTTGCATTGCAAGCGAGCTTTCGTTCAGTTTACTGACCTCCTCCAACGGAGGAAGGAGTCTGGAGGAGGTCCCACTACCCATAGTACTTTCAGCAGACGACCAGTCGACGACGTGGAGTGGCAGCTTTGGATGATATGCCTTCCGGGGAGAACTAGGGGAGGGGAAGTCACCAGAATTGCTTGTCAGATGTGTGTTCGCGTCAGAGATGGAACAACTCCGGTCGAACAGAGAGGACTTCTCCGTTGATGCGGAGTGACTTGTTCGGCCCGAGTCCGTCGAAGAGAAGGAGACGGAGCTAGGTCGGACAGTTGGCAGGTCAGATGAACCCGCTGGCTGAGTGCTTGCCTCAGGCTTATCTACGTCTCCGCTCAGTAGTAGTGCACTGGCCGGTAGAGGTTGCGGCAATGCCGGTAAGGGTGGTATTGCAGGCATGCGGAAATGTACGGTAGGTCCAGAGATCACATGGCGAAAAGTCGACGTAAAGTGGATGGGAAGGACAGCTGGTGCTTGCTTAGTACACGAGCCAAGGTGTGGAGAAAAAAGACAGACACCCACCAGTAGGCCGTAAATTGATAAACCGATTCTCAAATACACCATAATACAAACTTTCAAGCAGTACGTGATCGTGCGGTAATGGCTTCGGATCCACTGATGACAGTGGTGGCGTCGCTTCTCGATGATGTGGGTCGTTGGGATGGTGGATCGAGTCGGACCGCTTGTTGCGTACACGAAGGGGTGCAGTGAACCAACTTGGGAGAGTAGGAAATATGATGTCTAACGAAGGATCATTGTTGGGCGTCGCAGGGAAACGGGAACAGACATACCGTGTTCAATTACTTCCACGATGCCGCCCGGACTCAGCACGCGGTTGACTTCCTACCGACCGATCGAGACTCATGAGCACCGTCGTCCGCAGCGCAGGACAGCACAACTTACTTCGAGCAGTACTCCCCACTAGAGACGGCAAGTGCATATGCATGGGAAAAAAGGTCACATCAACCGGTGCTCCACAAGACGCACACGAAGACAATCACCTTGTTCTCGGGGATACCCCTACCCAGACTATGCATACGGACATGATCAAAATCGTCGTCGTCAAAGGGCAACCTTGTCGTTAAACTGATACATGCAGCATGTAAAACGGCCTCCGAACGAGATCTGACTTGGTGCTCACAAGTTACCGTGAAGCCAAGTTATGCGACTGGCGATCCCTGGTTCTAATAGCGACAGGGGTACTTGCACATCGACAAGGTCGAATCCAACCTACAGATGGCACGTGAAGCACGTCAATGTTTCTTGGTTAGGCGTACATACGATATGGCAGTCTGGCCATTCTTTGGCAGCCTCGAGCACCCATGTCCCACCCTAGGGGGATCGGAGATGAACACCATGCGTTAGCGCGGTGTAGAGGGGAAATGAAAGGAGAGACATACACCACATCCCAGATCGAGTGAGCGCCTCGGGGGACCGTCCGGGAAGGAGGCAAACGACACCGATTTTGTTATGCGCAAGAAGAAGCTGATATCCATGCTCTCACTAAGTCGACATGGACAATGGCCAGATAGGTTGAGCGGAACGCATGGGGGTGTGATGGCGGGTTCACTCACAGCTCCAGGACCTGCCTGTCATAACTGAGCGGGTACGGGGCCTTTTCTGGATCAAACGAGTGGTGTCTATGACCATGCTTGTTCAAGAAATCCTTGTTTCTAGGGAGGGCGCGACGACCGCCCGCGATGGGGTCGAGCGGGCGCGGATGCGGTGCGAAATGCATGGCGGGGGGGAGCGGGTAGGGTACGAATGCAACACTCATAGTGTCGGATGGGAAAGGGAAGAGAACGGCGTGGGATGGGCGTGGAAAGGCGACTTGCTCAGCGTCCGCGACGACCCGCGAGCTTGATCAAGCACAGCAACCAACAACGTTCCTGGTCGCAAACGGAATACAAAATCACTGGTACCGTGAAACAAGCATCGCTGCATCGCTACTTAATATCCCAAACTCGACCGAAACAAGCCAACCATCAACCCACGCGATTTCAGCAGCCGCGTCCAAAAGTCGCCCAGCGTAAATCCGCCAAAGAAGGACAAGTAGCCCATGCCGCCGTTCTGTCCGCCCCGTGTTAGCGCTTTGGAGAGTGGCCAGCGGCGTCTGCTCACCCTGCCGTTTGTGATGATGATGAGCTCGGGGCTGCCCCCGTAGTTTGTCAATGCGCTGCTCTTGTCCGCGAGCACGCTCAACACGTTCTTGACAACTATTCCAGCATGCGAGGCGGCCTTGGCGGCCTGTTTCTGCTCGGGCCATTCGATGACATCGCCTGCCGCAAAGATGTGGGAGTAATCGGTCAGCTGGAGGGTGGGTTTGACTTTGATGTAGCCAGATGGAGAGAGGGACGATGAGCCGAGTGAACCGACGAAAGCCGTATTTGGAGAAGGGCCACGAGCCGAGATCTATGACCGAGTGCCCGGGTCAGCTGGACGTAAAGCGGAGGGGTCCGAGGACTTACGACCAGATCTGCCGTGGATATTTCTGTTCCTTTGCGGGTAACGAGACCGACGGTGCCTTGCTCGGGAAAAGAGTCTACATACTCGTCGAAAATCAACTCGACGCCACGCGCACGGAGGCGGGTTGCGAGACCGTCGCGAAGGGACGCTGGATAGGTGCTGTTGAGAAGCTGACGGTCGCCCTGGACGATGGTCACTCTCTTGTCCTGGAGTGCGAATGAGAGAATGAGCGTATGGGACACGGGAGACGCACGGGGTACTCGTCCTTGAGTTCGCCAGCGAGTTCTGCAGACGGTCATGAGCGGGGGAACAACGGGAGATGAACACGAGCGTCTGACCGATGCCGACCGCGCCACCGCCAACGATCACGACGTGTCTTGCGTTGGCAAACTTGTTGCGCCAGGCGTGAATGTGGGGCAGCACCTCGCTCTCGTGGAGGGGGAAATCGATGGGTCCCTTCCACCTGGATCCCGGGGCGAGGACGAGGATTTCGTATGGGATGCGGTCGCCGCTCTCGAGGACGACGTGTCCGCCCGACTGGGTGCCCTCGGACTCGACGGACCTGACGATGCCGATACGGACCTCGCCGTTCTTCTTGAAGAGCCTGTCAAAGGGCACGAGGGCGGTCTGCTCGAGCTTGGCTGCGGCGCTGACGACGAGGCGGAGAGACGCAGGGAGGGGGATGGCGAATGGACGGGGATTGACGAGGATGACGGTGTGCTTGGACGCGTCGAGCTTGGCGGCGAGGGCGGTGGCGATGGCCGTGCCGGCGTAGCCAGCACCGACGACGACGACGTTCTTCTTGGCGGGGGACATGCTCGGGGTGTTCGGGCTGCATGGCGACCGCGCTGGCCTTTTATCTGGCGGCGGGGACGCTTTCAAACCGCCTGACTGATGGATTTCCACCCGCACCGGGATACGCGCCTGCACATATGCCGCCGCTCTCGGGAAAGCAACGTAAGACGCAGCCCAAGCCCCAACGCGCACGCAAGCGCGGTGACGCCCAGCCGTCAGACCAGCCCCACCCTCGTCCACGTCGCACCGCAGCAGGCCAGTCACGCAGCCTCCAGAGCCAGTTCGTCAGACCCGACGAGCCCTTTCTCGACCACACCAGGGCATCAGCGAACTCCGTCGTCCTCCGGAGGCCCATCCACAGCGGCGTCGCCGTGTTCAGACACGAATGGATCGCACCGCCAACGCCCCAGCTCGCTCCGCGCGTCGTGCCAAGGAGGCCCAGGTGGAGATACCAGATGTCCAAGGACGAGCTCGACGCAAACGAGCAGGCTTGCTTCCGCACCTGGCTCGCCCAGCAGGACGCCGTCGTGGAGCAATGGCAACGCGCAGTGAACGTGCCCGTGTCGACTGATCAGACGCATCCTTCTGCCGATCTCGACAGCGATCCCGTCGGTGATTCCGAGACTCGCCCCATGCCTTGTCCGCCCACCCTTTTTGAGAGAAACATCGAGGTCTGGAGGCAGTTGTAGGCCGTCGCCCTCTCTGCGCTTCTGCGAGACTGACTCCCCACCTGGCGTATCCGCTTCTGTCCACAGCTGGCGTGTCACCGAAATATCCCAGATTCTTCTCGTGCTGCTTGACTCCCGTTGCCCGTCCCTTCACCTCCCTGCTTCGCTCTCTGCACACCTCAACATCCCCACCGCTTCTCTGCCGACTGACCCCAGTTCGCACCCCAGGTCCTTGAAATCCAAAGGCCCACGCGTCATCCTTGTTCTAACAAAGGTGGACATGTCGGGTCCTGCGCGCACTGCATCTTGGACGTCTTTCCTCAATAACAACCATCCCGGCGTGCCCGTTGTACCGGTCGAGACGTATACACCAAAGTCCCTCACGGTCGAGCAAGGTCCCAATCGGTACGAGCCACACCTGCCAGATGGCTTCAGGGAAAGGCTAGTCCACACACTCCGGGACGTGCACCAACAGTTGCTTCAGCCTCCTCAGTGGATAGTTACTCCACGACCGGGAGAAAGCGAGGAATCACGCCTCGAAAGGATTCATAAGTGGAGGCCCGGAGTTAAGACGGTCATCGACTGGGATGGCCTCTTCCGGGCAAAGGGGAAGTCGGTCGGGAAAGCCGTCGGCGGCCCTGCGGTACCAAAAGGGCAAGCCGCTCAAAATGAACCGGAAGGAGCAGCGGTCGACGAAGAGGTCGATCTCGACATTTCGGGGAGCGAAGCAGAAGGGACCGGGGACGCTAACGAACCCGAATTTCTGACTATTGGAGTTGTCGGTACGGCGTCCTTTTGTGCTATTGACGACGACTCGCTGGACTTGTCCACACCCGTACAGGCCAGCCAAACGTTGGGAAATCCTCCCTCTTGAATGCGATCTTTGGAACCACACGAGTCCGGGCATCGCGGACTCCCGGTAAAGTGCGTGATTGCGCAACTCGTTATTCATGCACGCACGCCTGACCGAGCCGCCTGTAGACGAAGCACTTTCAGACCCTCTTCTGGACCTCTGATGTCCGTCTTGTTGACTGCCCAGGACTGGTGATGCCTTCATTCGTGCCAATGGATATCCAAGTCTGTGCAGCCGTCCCCGTTTTCGTTGACAATGTATGCATTCCTTCCCACAGGTCCTTTCAGGCGTCCTCCCTATCTCTCGGATTTCGGCTGTGCCCTTCTGTGTTCACCAGCTTGCTCGCCTTCTCCCCTTGGAGCGGATTTTAAAACTTGCGCACCCTTCATTGTCCTCTCCGACAGTCGCATCAGCAAGCGGCCACGACCCAGCTCTCCAAGATAAGCGCACTTGGAGGCCAGGGCAGCGTCCGCTCGAACAGAACAGGGGTGAGAGCAAAGTGCTACGATGGACAGCGAACGACATCATGACCGCTTATGCCGAGAAGAAAGGATGGGTCACCGCCAAGGCTGGGAGACCCGACATACACCGAGCTGGGAACGCAAGTAAGTGGTTATCCAGTGGTCCGAGTTGAGAGGTTAATGTGACTAGTATTGAGGCTGGTTGCAGAA
The DNA here is from genome assembly GCA_038090195.1 of Boletellus deceptivus. NCBI lineage: Eukaryota > Fungi > Basidiomycota > Agaricomycetes > Boletales > Boletaceae > Boletellus > Boletellus deceptivus. The sequence goes on from JBBPMG010000091.1 coordinate 45,574, forward strand.
GGAAAGATTCCGTGGGCATTCTGGCCCCCTGGCAGTTCAGTTTCCGGCGATGAGGGCATATGGCTCAAGGATGGGGTGCAGCAGCATGGGTGGGACCGAGAAGATGAAGCGAGCGGGATCGAGGATGAGGAGGAGGTCGTGGTTGCATCAAGCGAACCGGACGAGCATGAAGAAGGCGATGAGAGCGAGGATGAATCTTTGTTTCGTGGAGGACTCTTTGGGCGGTTTGGGGCACTCGAGATTGACCCCGAGTAGTATAGCCAGGGGTTAATTGACCAAACGCGTCAAACTCACCACTGCCTTGTGCTCGGGCGCGATGCTCAACTCGTGGTTTGGTAGCAAGTCGAGCCGTCGCTCACAAACACGTCACAGCCCACCACCAGCGTCCGACCCTGCACCGCTGGGCTATTCAGACGTCTCGTCGGTCTCCAAATCCACCGTCGAGCCATTGCAGGCATCGGGCAACTTGACCTCGGTCTCTGACATACCGCTCGACGAGGTCCATGCCCACATCAACGATCCCAGCCTCTATGCAACCACTCCCAGCCTCATTCACAGCACCGAGAAGGAGGCAGCGACTCTGACAACACCCGACGGACCGAGCACTAGCCTGGACGCTGTGCCTGAGAGCGCACAGATCCCCCCCGCGCCAGAAGGAACGCTATTCACGCCCCAGGATGCCATCATCACCCAGATATTTGGCAAATCAGCCCCACCTGCGACCGATCCCGCCCACGCTACCCCACCACCGCCCTCGAGCGCGCCGCGACCGTCGGTGTCGCTGACGACGTCCGACTCGCTGCCCCTGCCTCCCTCGGTGCAAACACTACCCTCGTCCAGCGCACGCCCCGGCCCCATGCTGCCGACTTACGATCCGTTCTCGGGTGTCAAGCTCGGCGAACACACGTCCCTGTCACCTTCCACGACTGTACCGAGAGAACTGTCTTCTTTTGCTCCCGTTCCTGCGGTGGACGACCACAAGTTGTGGTCGAGTCTCGAGCGCATTCTGGAGCTCCAGGCGGAGATTGCTACGATGCACGCGGACATGGAAGCTGTCGGTGGAAGGACCTCGGGAAACGGCCCCGTGGGTGCAGTGAGTGTGGGTGCAGGTGAAGGACGGAACGTTGGATCCAGGAAAGGGTCGAGAAGGAGTCAAACGTTGCTGGTTGGCGACGAGGAGCCAGAGGAACATGAACAAGAGGGTGGTACCGGAGCAGCCGCCTCTGAAGCTTCCGTCGATCACTCTGACGGCGGCTCGGACGAGGAAGACAACGACGACATTCACGGGTATGGCAGGAAGAGACGCGATGAAGAGTTTGCAAGGCTGGCGGAGCAATTCGCGCAGCGGAAGGCGGCCATCGGTGGGATCATGAACAAGGTTCGTATGCCGGAATTGCCGCCCGATTCTTGCGCCATGACATCGTCGTCCGATCTAACAGCTCGACGACCTTTCGACGTCTCTGAAGACTTTCCATGCGCTTCCACCACCTCTTTTTGACCTCGCAGCGTTCCCGTCGCGTACGAACACCATGTCGTCTGCGCCCTCGAATGTTTCGGCGACACCTCCCCCCCATCCATATTCCGAGCAGCCGTCGTCTCCGATTTCGTCCATCTCTCCACCTCAACCTGTGATCGCGACCACTCCTCCGGCACCATCCCTTTCTCTGCCTGTTCCACCAGCATCGAGCCTGGTGCCGTCTGTGAGTTCGAGTGCCAGGCCTGCAGTCGGACTTGTCGCCCCTGTCTTGCCACGGGCGGCTGTGCCGACCATCATACCAGGCATCCCACATGTAGAGAGTCCGTCCGAAACGGGCCCTGCACATTCTATCTTTTGAGGGATGCAGTGAGCGGACGAATGGGATCCGCCTCGCATTTCACTAAACGTCCCCAGCGGTACATCAATCGTGCATCGGATGATTATATTGCGCAGAGCACTGTTGGCCAAGCGGCCCAAGGACACGGTATGGGTCAGTAACGAAACACAGTTAGACAAGTACATTACACATATTTTGAAGCGGGTCTGAAATAAATACATAAGTACTAGGATGCGTTCCTCGAAGGTCTCCTCAAACGGACACGCCCAGAGTCTCCAGCGCAGCTTTCAACTCTCTGATCGCGTGTTGCCTATCCTCGTAATCGAGCGCCGAGATTGCGAACCTGCAGTGCTTTTGTGCCTTTGCAACGATTTTCGGCGTCAGATCCATCTCCCGTGGCGGTGGGTATGCAGGGACTTGGGCAGGATCGATCGTGGGCGGTGATAGGATGGAAGGGATGGGTGGCGCAGAAGGTACGATTGGTAAAGGGGAAGAAAACGTGGGTACGGTGTGTGGCACATGGGGGGGTGGAGGGGGCACAATGAAGGGAGCCGCCCTCGGCGAACCAAACGTCGTCGACCCAGTCGACGCAAAAGGCGGGGATCCGGTTGGTACGAACCCCGGGGGAAGGTCGGAAACTCTGGGCGGTGGCGAGGACAGGTCTTGGACGAGGAAATGTGGGGACGCAGATACGTGTTTGGGAGGGGAGGGTTCACGCCGGTCGCCGGGGGGGTGCCCCATTCTGCCCCGACTTCTTTCCGCGTTGAGAGCAGTGTCCTCGACGGGTTCCTCGTCGCTACCTACGCCTTCCATCTCCGTGCTGACCCATGCAGTCCCGAGTTTGGTGCTACCAGCCCGGGGTCGCGTCAATGGGTCGACGGTGTGCTCGTGCCAGTTGTCCACGCCATCCGAGCTTCCGCCGGCGTCCTCCAACCCCGGTGTTCTGGCCAAGTCAAATCCGGGTGTGGCAGTGGTGCTCCAGCGACCAGGGCTGAGTACTTCGCTGTCATGCTTATCTTGACCTGCAACGATCGGGAGACGATTTGCGCGAGCAATGTCTGCAGGGGAGATAGCGGGCGGTGGAGAGTGCCGCTTCGGGGAGCGAGAGGCGGACCTTGTATGGGGAGAAGGCTCGCGGGGGATGGGTCTTGGTGGCGTCGGAGGGTGCTGCTCCGCAAGTTGATCCGGGGAGGAAGAGGACGTCAAGTCAGGGTCCAGATGAGACCCTGCAGGGCCGGGAGTTGGATGTCTGCCTTCGCGGAAGGCTTTGGCGATGTCTGCGGCCTTCCACTTGGCATACTTCAGCTTGCCCTCTGTCTGTGGGCTGTCAGCTGGCGAATGATGGCGCGGGGGGTGGACCCACGGATTCCGAGACGTCCGTCTTTGGGAACACACGGAGGATTTCGAAAAAGTTGGCGGCTGCGAGGAACTTCTTTGCGGTGGACCTGTGGCAGGACAGGGATGAGAGACTGGCTCGCGGGACAGAAAAGGAGAAGCTACTTTGATGCACGCCCGGCCCTGTCTTCGTCGTCTGCCATGGTGAACACCTTGAGCGCAAAGTTTTCGACGTAGGCAGCGCTGGCGGGCTCGATGTCGATGGCGTCATTTGGGCCAATTTCTCTCTTGAGGCGCTCGAGGGCGTCGAGGAGGTTGAGGAGAAGGTTGCGGGAATTGGGGTCCTGGGCCTTGAGGGATATGCCGAGCTGCGCGGCGTAGTAGGCACCTGGGCGTGTCGGTGAGGGGGACGGGTCGTGCGGGGAGGGGACGCACACCAGTACGCGACGACGGGCTCGCGGTCGACGAGCTCCTCTGCGCGCTGGAGGTGGGGCGCGATGGACTTGAGGCTGGTGGAGACGGGCGGGAGCCGGAGGGACATGGCGATGCTGTGCGCGGCTGCACGCGGCCTTTTATCCTCCCCGCACGATGACGCTCGGCGGGGTGCGTGGCCCACGCGCGGTGGCGCACAGCAGTCCCAGCCCGGTCCCAGTCCAAATGGACCATGCTCCTCCCCACCCCAAGCCTGTCCACGGTCCCCTCCTCGGCCCTGTCCTCTTTTGTCCCCTTCGATCCCTCCCCCGCGCTTCCAGACCCCTCCGATGCCGCCGCACACCCGCCCGGCCAGCACGTCTCCTCCGCCCCCGTCTGGCCCCCATCCCTCCCCCTCACGTCCTCCATGCGCGATCTTCTGTGCGAGCTCGGCCCAGCGCACCGTGTCGGGCAGAGGATCGCGACCCCTCCGACCGTGGCCTTCGAGATGGGCAGCCAAGTCTGGCACGGCGATGGCCCGGATTCCCCTGTCCGTCGGAGCACCTGGTCGGGCATGGCCAGGCGCAGGACCAACGCCAGCAACGACCCCGCTCCCCCGCGCGCAGGCCTGTCTGCGAGCGACACCCTGCTGCATATCTCGGCCCCTCCCCACAAGAGCACGTCCGAACTACGCGTCCTCCTCGGCAACTCCGCCTTCCGCCTGAAGCGCAACGCATCCCTCTCTCTGCCCCCGTCGCTCCACAGTCCCATCGGCGTCGGGCCACCCTTCACCGTCGAGGACGACGCTTTCCCCGACGCGCTTGCTCTGGAAAAGGCAAAACCACACGCCCGTGTCGAGCTGGACATCGTGCTCGAGAGCGAGACGTGCGTCCAGGGCAGCGCACTCAAGGGCCATATCACCGTCCATGTCCGCAAGAACCCAAGTTCGCCCATTCTTCTTTCCAAGGCAAAGGTTCGCGTCGTAGGATACGAGGCAATCCCATATGGCAACACACGGTGCACATTCTATCAGTGCACCGCCCTCTTGTCCCATGTCGCGCCCGCTTGGGATTCCGTCTTGGCAAGCCCGCCAAACCAAGACGGCTGGGCAGAGGCCAAAGAGGGCATCCACATCCTCCCCTTCGCTCTCGCCCTCCCCGCCGACGGAACCTGCGGGATCCCCAAGGGCGCACTCAACGTCCATTCAGGCGTGGCGCTCAGGTATTTTGCAATGGCCTCCCTCAGACTCAAAGACCCAGAAACGTATGCAGAGTCTGTCGCACACTTTTATCGGTCTTGCGAGATCTGGCCTCGCTTGTCGCTCACTACCAAACTTTCCCCTGCACCTCGTCCGCTGGTGAGCGAAGCCGCAAAGACCGTGTTCATGGGCGGCAGTGGTAAAGTAAGGCTGACCGCCGCAATGCATCGACTTTACTGGGTTGCCGGGCAACGATGTGTTGTCAACTTGCGAGTCGTCAACGACTCGAAGAAGACGGTCAAGGGTGCAAGCATCACCCTCATGAGAACGACGACCGTGTTCAAACCCCTCGGAGGAAGAAAGGGAATCATCGATACCGACCCAGACGCATGTGAGACAGCGACGATGAGAAAGGTAGTCGCCACGAATGCACTCGCGATGGGGCAAAAGTGCGCCAAGGGACACGCGAGCGCAAAGGGATGGTGGACCGGAGTAGGACCCGGGGACACGGCGGACTTTGTCCACCACATCCTCCTCCCTGTAAGCTTGTTTTTTCGATCCGATCTGTGTCCGACGTTCTGATTGATGGACAATAGCCCGATGCATTGTCCGTGCCTCGTGTAAGGCTGCTGGAGGTAGAATACACCCTCATCGTCACTGTTACCACAGGTGGTCTGGCCTCTGACGTCGAAATCACCCTACCGATCAGAATCATCAACTTCCTTTCCATCGACCCCCCTTCTACACCCACCATCTCACACTTACACGGCCGGCTTCATGTGAAACCGCAACTCGGGCGTAGTGAGACGTGGTACCGCAGGTCTCGGTGTAGTGATGAGGCTGGAGAGACTGTGCCCGGAATGAAGTACTCCAGCGCTGATATGACGGTAGTGGCGCAGGAAGGCGAGATTGGAACAAGCATGACACAATTGTCAGTTGCTTCCCAGGCCGGAGCCTCCATTCGAGACAGAAGCGGGGACTCGTCGTCCCTCTATCTCTCCGAGTCGACCAGTGCCATCACACAACACCTGGATGCTACCGCATCCCTGGACGAGATCGATCGTGTTATCGGGACGGACTCACGGATACACAATTTCATCACAGGAACCGAGCAGCTGACAGGATCGGGATCGATAGGATCCCGGCTCGGTTTGCGTGGTCCTCGTGGCCCGCGTCTTGCGTCATTGCCGGAGGCAGTTGCTCCCCTCAGTCCACAGGAAGAAAGCAAGCCCTCCAGGTCGAACACGTTGCCGGACCACGCACAAGAGAGCAGGAAAGTGAGTGTTCGGCCCTTTATCGGGAGACGGCCGTCTGTGACGCGAGCGTCTCCGGCGCGGGTGGCAAGGAATGACACGGACAAAGATGTTCCGTGGGGAACGAGGGCCGGAGTTGCCGGTCACTAGAGGATTCGCATGGTGCAGGATCTGGGGACCTCTCCCTGAAGGTACGAAGGGTTATAGATCTTTGATAGATGGGGATGTCGAATTACAATACACACTGCTACAAGCCCAAGACACTTGGTGGAGCTCTGAGCGGTAGATGGAGCGTGACACGTTGAGTTGGTCATGCTGCGGAGCTTGCTAATACATCTCCAAACTTATGCCATCATTGATCTCATAGTCTCTGAGCGTGATGTGGTCCTTGTAGATCGTGTACCTTGGGAATGGGTCAAGAGAATGACCCCACGAAAGAAAAGACAGGTCACCATTTCTTCAGCACGATCTTCTTATAATCTGTACCTGTCTGTGCCGCGATGAGCTTCTTGAGATCGCCGACAGTGTCGTCGGGGCTGCACTTGACACGAACTGACAGACGATGAGACAAACCACGAGACGGAAACAAACCTTTGCAGACCTTTTCTACCCAGGCGATCGTTCGCGATAACCTGGACGGAACGGTGAGCAAACGTGGGTCGATCCCAGCCGCGAGGACGCACCTCAATCAACGCCATAGTCCAAGCGGTCGCGTGACATGTGACCAGCTACCTGGCCACATGTGACGAACGCGTGACCACCCGCGTTCCTGGAGAGGGAGCGTGACAGACCTAGATTGCTCGATGGCGCTCGCGACACCAGTCAGGACGGGAACGACGACAACGACGCCAGCGGCCGCATATCGCCTATATCCTCAGCAACCGGCCACACAACGATCAGGACTCAACGTCACAGACGACTACGAACGTGAGCATCGCCCCAGACACCCAGCAGCGCGTTGACCGTCCCTCCAGGATGGTACACCGAGCCCACAGCCAGCAATCGTATGGTACTCTCGTTACGTTCCACGATCCACGTCGAGATCGGATGGGCACTCGACAGACTTCACAGGTTGTGCACAAACGACTTGTTTATCCTCAAGTCTCTCCCTGGTCTCACTGACGCACTGTTCGAATGGCCCGAATGGTATGTCAGAGAAGGGCACCTCGAGTCAGAAGAATACCCTTTCTTTTCCATGTCCCCATCAGAGGACAGAAAGCGCAGACATGCCATCGAATCCCTCTTCGTCCTTCGCAACTCGGCGACAAACGAACCGAACGCGCTCGAACTTGCCGACTGTCGGAGGACGCAACCTCTCATTTTCAACGCTCTCAGCAACCTCGACCCAGAGTCTGATGCAAACACAGAGTTCATTCTCAACATCATCGAGCTCTTGCAAGCGATCTCTTTTCGTATCACCCTTCCCCGCCCAGACTCCACGGAGAGAAACCCACTCCAGACCCTGCTTCAGATCGCAGGCTTCTCATCGAACCGCACACTCATAATTTCAGCCCTCACGGTCCTGGGACAATTATTCATGTATCCCTCGAACGTGTCTCGGCTCAAACCTGATTCACCAGCCCTCGAAGCCTCGATACGCTACCTCCTCCTGTTCGTGGACAAGCCTCTTGTCGAGGCCTCCCTGAACTACTTGTATGCACATCTTTCACATCCTCCGATGGCAAAGGCGTTCCTTCTCCACCCGTCCATGCCGAGCACGCTCAGGGTTCTCGTCAGCCTTCTGCTCACAGAGCAGGTGGAAGAAGTGGTCTCGGTAGATATTACGGGAGCGGTGCGCACGGTCTCTGCCAACACAACCTTTGCCGCGCCGGATCATGATTTGACTGATGAAGAGATGGAACGAATACTGCCTATACCAGAGCCGACGCGGTGTTATGAGTGGCACGTTCCCTTTGTCTCCCAGATGGTTCATATATGTGCTCAATTTGTATGCCAGGATGAAAACCATGTTTGTCGCAGAACCAGACGGTGAGCTCACTCAGGTCGACTTCTGGAATCTGTATAAAGACGTGTTCACACCACACATTGAGCATTTCCCCGTGCTCGTTGCGTCGGACGTGATCAAGAACGTCAATGTCGTGTTCCCACAAGCCCAGGCTATGGTTCTTCCTGGTCCGCCTCAGCGATTTATTATCCGTGGAGTTAGCCGGAGGAAGGAAACACAAGCAAGCCAACAGTTCAAATGTCAGTGGGACAGATCCCAGTGCAGTACGACGTCTTCCTCGAGCGCTGGTGAGCTGTGCGACCATCTGATCCAACATGTCAACGACCTCGAACCAAGTCATCCGTCTTGTCTTTGGTCCACATGTGCCGCCGCGCGAATGCCCAAACCGAATCTGAGACTGCACGTTCTCACACACATACCAAGGTCGCAGCCTCCGGCCAGGCACCCATCGCAAGACGACACCATCACAGTTGCTGTAGAAGACACCTATCCCCTGGTAAACCCGACTGCACGCGCGCCACCGCCACCGCGATCTACGTCTGTCAAGTTCCGCCGTCCCGTAGCTGACCCCCCATCCAGCTCTCTCACAGCGCTGCTGATAATCCGCATACTGTTTCACACCTCGTTTGTTGCAGCTGACCTGGCGCCCAGACCGGACGGCGAGCGATTCGGGTTCCCTGGAATGGTCGAGGAGGACGACGGAGAGATTGTAAGAGAGAACGATGTAGGCGAGGTAGAAGGGGAGCGGAAGGGACGCAAGGCATTCGTGGGAGTTAGGAGGATGTTGGAAGGTGTTAGGATGAAGGACGAAACACTCGCTAATTGGATCGCGGAGATGGTTGATGCCGGGTTCGACGGACTGTTGCAGTAACGTTGGGATGCCAACATAAAGTCTGCAAGGTCTTGGATATCTTCGCTGAATGACACCACCTCGGCATGGGGTCAGACTTGAGGTTTTACGATACCTCTACTGATCTTATAGTACACGATGGACGAGTCTTCAGAACAGACTGCAACTAGAAGGGTTTCTGGCGCGTCCTGGAGCTGGTTGTCCAGCGCGGCGAATGCATCACGTATCCTGTGAGTCAAAGTTGGCAGCCTCTAGACCACACCGCAGGACGCTTGGAACGTACCACCGTGTACTGAGCGATTCTGCAAGTCCACACGGCACGGCGACACACATTGACGGTGGCTCGCCTGTCGTCTGAGATGGGAGGGATTGGTCGATCGATTGCCAAGCTTTCCTCAGAACAAATGGTACGCACGAGTGACGGTCGGAGGCCCTTGATCGCGCCACGTCCACACTTTGAAAGCTCGAGCACGTCCACATCCGACCATTTCTGTGCTGTGTGTAACCAAGATGAGTTCAGTGTATTGTTCCGTCGGTCCCCGAGGAGAGCCGTACCGAGCGTGATGTCGTTGAATGTCTGGAAGAGCGCCCCGGCAGACCTTGGGTATTTGCTGACGAGCTCTCCAAGACGGGGATGCTGTTTGTGATGGTGAGAAGGCTTGGGAGTCCACGGCGAGGAGATACTTGCCGATGGGTGAGACTGCATGAGCGTGGACTCGCGTTTGCGCGTTTGTCTAATTTAGACAGCAGCGAGCAAGAGCAGCCGTCGCGCGCCACGGTATGGACGCCTCGCGCACACCACCGAGACCAGGCTCGAGGTATTCTGCAACAGTAAACAAGATATTCCAGGTACGCCGTCCGAAAACAAAGGACGAGTTCTTGTTCTGACATGGGCTAGGGTCTCAGCCCAGCTCAGATATCACCCAACGACACAGAACAGGAGTTCTGGCGCGTGTTCTTTGCCCTTGCTCCCGACCGCGATTTCCTAAGCAAGTTTCTAACCGCCCTGTCGAAGGATGAGTGTCTACACGTATACAAGGTCCGCGTCATCGTGATTATGCTCATGTATGCTAACCGGCCATGGACGCCGTCCCGCTAGTAGTCGGTCCTGAGCTCGCTGTTCATCACATGTGTCAGCTTTGCGGCCAGGAACGAGGAGGATGCCGTTGCCCGCCTGCAAGCAATAGAGACGCTGTCGGTTATCCTGCGGTGCATACTGGCAAAGAATCTGGCAGGGTGGGAGATTATGGTAATTTTTCCTGGTGAAATCAACGAGAGCGACAAAGTGTTCATGGTGAACGACGAATAGCCGCACATGAGCCGTCAAGACGCTAACCGAGTTCGCTCTTGCAGGGGTTCGTCGATATGATCGTTGATATTCTCGGGGACGACAAGACTCCTAGTGCGCTCGAGTTGGCTGTCTGGCTCGTGTCGTGGTACTGACGTCGCACGAAAGCTACCCTACGGCATGGAGCGCTTCAATTGGCCATTGTGTATACGAGCGGCATCAACCAGCTGAGCCCCGGTGCATACCTCCTGCGGAGAGACTTCTTCCCTTCCCTAGTGAATGTACATTGACGACACAGCTATCTATGCGACTTACTGACTTGCTTCGCAGTTCATCAAGTCGCCTGAAACAGAGCGTTATGCGTTCGAAGCGACACTCTTGCTCTCCTTTCTCGCCAACTTTCATAGGTCAGATGCTGCCAAGCTCAATCCGTACCTCCAGCATATTCGGGACACGAATGACATCGAATTGATGCGGAAGGTGTGCTGGGCTGCAAATTTCGCCTGTGATGCTGCCATCAGGTATGCGTCGGGGGTTGCTTCGGAATGGGATGAATCCTAACTGTTTTGCTCGGTGCTGGCCTTTTGCAGAGCTTACCAGGAGATTTCCGATGATTCGATACCTACGTTCACGAAGACAGTGGGGATGTTGATCACGTCTTTGAGAAGACCCGACCGTGTGTTATCATCGCAGCCCCTAGATCCACCACGGGAACTGTTTAAAAACCAGTAAGAACGTCTGCCCCGTGTCTCCCGGTCCCTGAGCAAACACGACGCGCAGGCCCATTGAAGCTAGCGTCTCTCTTCTTCCGCTCTTTGAGTTTCTCTTCTTCAACCCATTATTCACACAAGTTTTCACGGACACGACCCGCACCAACAGTGCAGAGCCAACCAGGATTCCGCCTTTGCCTTATACCGTCTTATCATTATCCTCGTATCTGTTGGCCCACGGGACGTTGCCTGGTTCACCACGCGCATCGGCATACGCAAATCTTGCGATGAATATGTTATTGATCATGGCGGAGAACTCGGGTGTGATGGATGTATTTTGCAGACAGTCTGTACAACCCATCAGACTTTGTCGTCAGGTGTGTTCCTTCATTCAAGACTACTTTGGGTGTCCCATATGCGCGCACGAATGTAGCGATTGCCGTTGTTGCCCGTGCCAGACTCGACGCGCCCACCCGTTTGTGCACTGCTCGACTGTTGCGTGCTGTGGCTTCGACACAATCTCCACAAACGTCTCGAAGTCTACACCTATACGTGGGTCCATTCTGGCGAGTCGATTCACAGGACGGAGTCTTATATCGAAGCAGGACGTGCATCTGGACGTGTTACCGTGTTATCTGGTACCTGCAGAAGGTGCGAGTACGAATAGGTAGGATGTTGTTCGGTGCCGTGTGCAGTCTCATCGACGAAGGGCAGACTACGAGTGGCTAGAACTTTGGAAAGCGGTTATCGGGGTGCTTGGGTTCGTGGCCAGCAAGGTGGACCATCTGGCGACGACGGGTGGTATCGGAAGTCTTGTCCACGAGGTGGGTCCCGGAGCACGCGAATTCTGGGCACACGACTGAAAATAGTCCGAGGCGCTCCGATTGGTTGATTTCGGGGTGACAAAGGCGGACAGCATATCGGCCACGCCGAGCGATGTTCACGTATTTGTCGTACGTCATGTGTGTTATCTCGGAAAATTTGTTGACGGACTTGGACACGTGCAGTACGAGTTGGTCCGGTCGTCAGACGTAATGCGACAACAGACGGCGATTCTCGAAATCCTCGCCCAGCCTGGCCACACAGACCGGAGAAGATCGGCCCGGTCCGAGTCAGCATCAAGATCCCTCCAGCGTGTCTTGTCCGTGATAGCGCACTACGAGGGCGAGATATCCAGGAGCGGTGCGCAGACGGCCAAGGAGTCCCTAAAAATTGTGGCGCGGCTCGTAGACAAGGATGGCGCGCAAGGCATGCAGGACCGACATGAGCACGAGGACCCGCGGTGAGTCGGCGGGATAAATAATACGGTTCACAAATGGAGTTGACCCTGTGGGAGCACAGGAACCGAGGGGAGGATGTAATCGGCTTTATTCGCTATGGCTGCGCAGACGGGCTTGCGCTCATGCCTTGATATAATAGCGGGGAATGCGGAGGTGAGCGTGTAAGCTGCCCTTGCAGTATATGGGAGGGCAGGGGCAGATGCTGATGGCATGGGTTACCACGGCGCATGTACACCGCTTCGGGTGTTGTATCCTCATTTGGTACGCGACTCTGTTTCTACACCTCTGCGACTCCATCGCCTGGACGCTCGCACTCGAGACCGCGCACGAGGTCGGGGGCGCCTGCTACGGCGGCCTGCACAGCATAGATAAAGGTTAATCGACGTGTGGGTTTCGCGTGGCAGGGGCAATTGATAAACCATAAGAGGACATTGCGTGATAGAAAATATTTTTTCAGGGTCTGATGATAATGGGCCGCCGACCCCGAGCATCCCGCCCGCCCCGGGCCTCGTCCTCGTCGTCGACAGCGACGGCGGACTGCAGACAGCGCACGGACCAGCCAGGGAGGCGGACACGGCCGTGTCGGCGACGAGGTTCCCAGCCTGCGCGCAGGCGACACCACCCGACACGAAAGCGTAATCAAGTTTGTGTCGGAACCTGGCTCGGTGAACATGCTCCTGCTATATCTCTCCTCTTCGCCGATCCTTTCCTTGTCTCCCTCCTCCCCCATCCCCGCCCATGGCAGCCCTGCGCCCCGCATCTGCTCTAAGGCTCGCCTTGCTCTCCGCCGTTCCAAGGCGCATGCGCCCCAGCGTGCGATGTCTCGCAACGGCCAAGTCCCCTCCCTCCCTCTTCGACTCCCTCGACACCTTCACCGACAGACATGTCGGTCCTGACGATCGCGAGACCACCTTCATGCTCTCCGAGCTCGGCTATGATTCTCTTGATGCCTTCCTGTCCGCCACCGTCCCCGCAACAATCCGCATCCCCGCCGCCACCATTAGCAATGCTTCCATGCCCGCACTCAGCGAGTCGGAGCTGCACGCACGTGCGAAGGCCCTCGGAAAGCAGAACAGCCAGTTCAAGAGCTATATCGGCATGGGTTACCATAATGCCGTCGTCCCGCCTGTCATCCTCCGCAACGTGAGCGATTACATATTCCCCCCTTTCAATGTTGTATGACGTTACCACAGGTCATGGAGAATCCCGCGTGGTACACCCCGTATACTCCATACCAGCCGGAGATAGCCCAAGGTTGGGTCTCGCGACCACTTTTCTCTGTCCATGTCTAAATTTGGTAACAGGCCGTCTCGAGTCTCTCGTCAATTATCAGACAATGATAACCTCGTTGACCTCCATGGATATCGCAAACGCCTCTCTCTTGGACGAGGCAACCGCTGCAGCAGAAGGCATGGTCATGGCCTATGCTCATTCCGGCCAGAAGCGCAAGTCTTTCTTCGTCGACAACGCCGTTCTTCCGCAGACCATCGCGGTGCTTCGTACTCGCGCCAAAGGTTTTGGAATTCGTCTCGTCGTCGGCGACCACCGCATGGCCATTGAGGATCCAGAGCTGCGCGCCGATCTCGCCGGTGTCTTGCTCCAATACCCCGATATGAATGGCCAAATTTCCGATTATCGGGAGTTCGCGAACCGGGTTCATGCCAGTGGTGCTCTCGTCGTCTGCGCCACTGACCTTCTAGCCTTGACCTTGCTCACTCCCCCTGGGGAATGGGGTGCTGACATTGTTATGGGCAATTCGGCGCGTTTCGGAGTGCCGGCGGGTTATGGAGGTCCCCACGGCGCGTTCTTCGCCGTCACGGACGCTCTGAAGAGGAAGATGCCGGGCCGATTGATTGGGCGGAGCAAGGATGCGATGGGAAACCCGGCATACAGGCTAGCTTTGCAGAGTCAGTGGCTTGAATTCATCACTGGACGAAAACTCACGCAAACAATTAGCCCGCGAACAGCACATCCGTCGAGAGAAGGCGACCAGCAATATCTGCACTAGCCAAGCTCTCCTTGCAAACATGGCTGCCATGTACGCCATCTACCATGGTCCAGTCGGCTTAACGCGCATCGCGAAGAAAGTCCATTTGTTTACCCAACTTCTTCACGCCAGTGTCGAGCGTCTTGGATTCAAAGTTGTGAACGACGCATACTTTGATACGTTGACTATTGATGTGTCTCCGGTCTGCAAGAATGCAGAAGTTGTCCACGCTGCGGCTGCCCTCAAATTCATCAATCTTCGGAGAGTGAACAATACGCGTGTCGGTGTCACGCTTGACGAATCCGTCGGCCATGAGGATCTTCAAACGCTGGTCAGCATCTTTGCCACCGCCACTTCAGGACCTACAGGTAGCCCCAGCGACATTTCGGAGCCTGCCACTGTCGTTCCTTCGTCGCTTGTCCGCACCTCTGAATTCCTTCCCCATCCCGTGTTCAATTCGCACCACTCTGAAACCGAAATGCTCCGATACATCTTCCATCTTGCATCCAAAGATCTATCACTCGTTCATGCCATGATTCCTCTCGGTAGTTGCACTATGAAACTAAACAGCACCTCTAGCATGATGCCTCTGACTTGGCCAGAATTTGGGAGTGTGCACCCATTTGCTCCAGTTGACCAGGTAAAGGGATACGAGCAGATCATCAAGGTATTCTCGGGTTTCTGTCTTGTTATTAGCAAGGCTAATGGTGTGCGCAGGAGCTCGAAGCAGACCTTTGTAAGATCACTGGGTTCCACTCGTGCTCCGTACAACCTAATTCAGGTGCTGCTGGTGAATATGCTGGTTTGACTATCATTCGCGCATATCACGAGTCGCGTGGTGAGGGCCATCGTGATGTATGCTTGATCCCCTTAAGCGCCCATGGTACCAATCCTGCCGTACGCCGAATACTGTGCAGGGAGGCATTGTCAAGCTTACCTTATGTCTGCAGTCCGCTGTTATGGCTGGCTTGAAAGTTGTCCCTGTCAAGACGCACGCAGATGGGAACCTTGACCTGGCCGATCTCAAGGCTAAAGCTGAGAGGCACAAGGACAACCTCGCCGCGTTCATGGTATGTTGCGCTTTCCCACACTCACCAGATACCTAATCGGGTTGCCATAGATCACGTACCCTTCAACGTTTGGTGTATTTGAAGACGGCGTTACAGATGCATGCAAGATCATTCATGAGAACGGCGGTCAAGTGTACTTGGATGGCGCAAACTTGAACGCCCAAGTTGGGTTGACGAATCCTGCTA
>JBBPMG010000092.1:0-60759 GCA_038090195.1 Boletellus deceptivus
GACTATGATAACTATGAGAAAACCCTGCATTTGTTGATGCTGAGTCATCCTGAGTCATGGTGTCAGCAGTCATTTAGTGAGTCATAATGACTCATTATGATTTGGTATGACTTGGTATGAGTCTTTTCAAGTCATCCTAAGTCATAGTGACTTGAGTCCAGGAAGATGACTTACATATAGTAAGTCATGCCTGATCCCATTAACATAATTGTAGTAGAATGTCCTAATGGAATGTCAAAAACAATGTTCTGCTTTGAATTCCCTTGTTCTGCTTTTAAATGTCTAGTTAACAGATCAATAGGATTTGCCTGATATAGTTTTTGTGACACAAACAAGACACAAACTACACAAACAATTACCATATATGGTAATTAGCCCCTATAGCAGATACTAGCGTATGTTATGCTTGGCACAGGTAGCAATGAGCATAGACTCAAAAGCTCCTGTTGGGGATCAAGGGTTTGAGGTATCTGTGTACTGACAACATAGTTGGTCAGACAGGTTCTGGAATGGGCCACTTGGGAGAGGGTGAAGCTACTCCTCAAGGGTTTGAAGTACCAACAGCATAAAGGGCTAGTCGGATTTAAGAGTCAGGAGTTGACCAAGCAAGAGCAAGGTTGGATTGAGGTTCAGGGAATGAAGCTAAGATTTGAGTAAGACTAGCTTGGAGTACATGGTATGGAAAGCTGAGCCCTATATACCCAAAAGTATCACACACAGACCAAGCTGTATGTGTGTTGAGAAAGGAAATCATATGATGAAAGAAATCAAGAAAGAACTGGAAAGGAAAAAGAAATCCAAGTTGGATTGGATGAAGCATAAGCAAGTATGACAAGTGTTCTGTAGGATCAGATCTACACATAAGAAGAAAAGAGTAATTGTCCAGTTGGGTGGACATCAATGGTGACTAATTGTAAAGGAAAAGAGGAAGAGACAGTGTCCTAGTAGCACAGTAGGGAAATGTAACAGCATATGTTTGTAGTTTACTATTGATTCCATTTATGCAAGCTTTCCTAATGCAATTAGCTCCTATTAGGTGCACCACTTGTTTGAGTCTAATAGTCTAGGATGTTAGTGTTATTTGATACTTGACTAGTTAATCATGTCCATGCAATAAGTCCTGTCCAATCTACATATGAACTAGGCATACAGTATGCTAGACATGTAATAGTCTTTCTCAACACAATGTACTAGCTCTGGGAGGTCATCAAGGCCAAGTTCCCCAGTGCCAACCTCTACTTTGAGATTAGGACCATCTCTTCCTCCTCTATCCTTATAACTGCCATTGCCTCAAGACAGCTGGTTCTTCAACATCACCCCTTAGCATCCCCTTGTAGGCCATTCATCTCCTTTCTATCTTGTTGTATGTATTCCTACATCACATTTACAGTCATGGTTATATATTCCACTCTATTGTATACAAAGACAACCTCTCTCAATGTACATTCCTGATTGGGTTCAAATATACTGGTAGTTATTCATCACTGGAATTGTGACACCCCTTTCTACTCCCTCTCTCACCTGCATGTGTTATCCTGGCATTATGTTGAAGCTTGCCTTCCTCACAATTTCTTGGAAGCAAGATTAGGAAGGGTGGCCATGAAGTGGTCAAGGAGCAAGAAACAATTGGTATACATCAATGATGACATATACTGTATGTAATGAGAGTGGTAGTGCAACCAGTACAATACCCCACTTCCAAGACCCTGCTCATTCCTCTCAGCAACTTTCATTGCATCCACAAGACCCTAGGCATTGTAATATAAAATATCAGTACCCTTGAACTCGACCAAGCACAGTTACTGGTGGGGATGAGAGTGCTCCCTACACAGCCAAGGACCACCACATTCGAAGCATTTCCCTTCAGCCCACACTTTACTAATATCCATCGGGACATCTTGATCAGAAAAAGGGTCCAGGCTAGTTCGGACAAACATCAGCAGACGGAGCAGCCTGGGTGGCAGGCGCTTGAGAGGAAGACAGCAAAGGCGAGGAAGAGGCAGGGGCAGAAGAGAAACGAGGGGGGGATTGCATGATGGATAAGACGAAGAGTGACTGCTGCCTCATTTGCAGTCAGTAATTCCCCCAAGGACTTGTCAGCTTTGATAAGAGCGGACTCCTGAAAGCTAAATGAGTGCGGGTCGATAAGGGCAGGCCATGATCCCCAGCACTGCCCCAAACTTGTTCACCACACTCGCACTCCCTCGCGTTCTCTTGAACTCTCAGCCTTCCTAGTTACCGATGATGCTCGCGCCTCCCCCATCACTGCTCTTGTTAGGTGGGTGCGAGCTGAGAAAACTTCAGATGCAGACAATTTGAGACAAATGGAAGCCCAGCTTCAAGAGGAAGAGTTGTGATATACATTCCTCTCGTGATGGCGAACCTACAGAGGAAATGACATGAACGCCAATGTGCGGGTGAGCACTAGGACAGGACAAGGGTGAAGGCAAGGACAAGCATCAACCCACACAATCATGTACCACTGGAGATAGACCGGCTACCAGCAGCTAGCAAGGTAGCCGACAGCTAACAGGCAGTGTATTGGGTCATGTCAAGTTGATCGAGGTGGAACGACAACCATCAAGTGTCCACGTCAACGGCGATGTGCCAGAGTTGTCCTCACACTTGCCGGACCTACCTGACACACCGGATGAGACCACGTAATGAAGGAACGTCGGCGCTCGGGGGAAGCGGAGCAGGTTTTTGAGCTTCGCCGTTTGAGTCGCGGCGGGTGAGGTGGACACATCGAGATCACCAGGAGGTCGCTAGTCCCCAGGTCGCCCAAGTATGTACATTTGGGCACAGGTTCATTGCTGGTGTCGGGAATGCTCGAGAATAAGGAGCCTAATTAGGCTGGGGGCAAACGCGTGATAAAGGAGCTCAGGGCTCGTTTAGTGGGCAGGTCTGACGCACAATCACGGAATGCGAGCTTACTATACTTTGATCAGTTGTTGCAATCGCTGGAGCGATTCGGAATGAGAGGATATTGGTGAACGAGATGTCGCTGGCACAGGTAGAACGGCAATGGCGTTGAGGAAGAAGGGGGACAGTGCAAAGACGCCTGCATTAGAATCTGGATTGCGTATCTTGCGTTGACGCTGCGACCAAATCCATCGTACCCTGGGGCGGGTGGTGGTGGCCTGAGCCTTCTAAGAGGCATTTAAGCTGGTCAATGCATCAACACTGGTCTGCTCGTGTTCGCGAGAAATGACAGGTGCTTCCAGGGACATGCACTGGCAAGCTGGCGGTGTCAGCGTCACACAGCCGACTCATCGGCTCGCTCGAGATTCGGCACGGTCCACCAGGACCACTGCCTTCTCTCCCGTTTTCCTGGGCTCCCTCGGTCGCGCATGAATACGAACTGAATCGCTCGTGCCCCCTTGCAATGGACCAGCCCTTGCTTGCCTACGGCGCCGCCACAATCGCCGTCCTCGTGCCCTCTGTGAGTCACCTCCGCCTACACCTTTTTTACATGTTCTACATGATGAGCACCCGTTTCATCCTTGTTCTTCGAGCCACGAGCCCGCTCTCTGGAGCGCCGCGTCGTAGTGACGACGAAACGCAACTTGGTCAGGCGAGCCCCCCCCGGCGCTCTCCCTCTTCTGACCTCGAGTCACTCCCACCCCCCTTCCCTTCCCGACGCTCCCGGTCTTCTGATCAAAACCTCTTTGTAGCTTTATCTCGCGCTCGTCCTCCTTTCACCGTCGCCCATCGTAACGCGGCCGTCCGAAAGAACCTACCGTTCCCATGCGTCCCCAACGACGCCCCTCCCGCTCCCCTCACTCGCCGACCCGGGCTCTCTCGACCTGAGTGTCATCATTCCCGCCTACAATGAGACAGCACGTCTGCCCGCCATGCTAGACACCACCCTCGCCCACCTCCGCACCTCCACCGCCTCTCCCAACGACGGAAAGCGCGCGCGCACACACGAACTCCTCATCGTCGACGACGGCTCCACTGACAGCACCTCCGCCCTCGCGCTCACACTCGCAGCCCAAAACCCCACGTCCGACATCCGCGTCGTCACGCTCGAAAAGAACCTCGGCAAGGGTGGGGCCGTCCGGCACGGCATGCTCCATGCGCGCGGTCACCGTCTGCTGATGGTCGACGCCGATGGCGCGAGCCGGTTCGAAGATCTCGAGGCGCTCTGGAACGCCATGGACGCACTCGCGCCGCAGAACGAGCCTGCGGTCGTCGTCGGGAGCCGAGCGCACCTCGTCAGGAGTGAGGCGGTCGTCAAGGTACGTGTGTGCCCTCCTCCCCTGTGGATCTTCCCTCGCATTTCTATGTGGTGTATTAATATTGACGCACGCTGTTCCGGGCAGCGTTCGCTCCTTCGAAACATCCTCATGTATGGACTCCATACCATCCTCCGCATCGTCGGTGTTGGACACGTTCGCGATACTCAGTGTGGTTTCAAGCTGTTCACGCGACGCGCTGCGCAAAAGATATTTCCAGCTCAGCACCTCGCAACGTGGATCTTTGACGTCGAGCTTCTCCTACTCGCCAAACAGCTTGGGATTCCAGTGGCAGAGGTTCCTGTCGAATGGCATGAGGTGGCGGGAAGCAAGCTCCACGTCGTCAACGACTCGTTGCAGATGCTGCGTGACCTCCTCGTGCTCAGAGGGAACCAATTGCTAGGGCGTTGGAAGGTCGCTCAGTAATCAAAAAAGAACAAATGTGCGATTTACAGTTAATTTAATGGATGCGAAGCGCCGAGTGGTAAGAAGTGTAGTCCGAGTGACAAAATGGTTAAAAATATCCACTACACTCCTTCTATCACTGTCATGAAGTGCATCTCTTCTTGAGTGGACGCAAGTAAAAACCGTAATATTACATACGTGCAACATTAACTCTTAGATGAAGCAGAGCGAGCGGGGTCCATAAAACAATCATACTGTCCGTCAAGAAGGGATATTGGCATTGATTTCATCAAGCAGCTCTTGGGCAATCTTAGAATTAGAGACCTAAACGGCGGTCAGTCGGAGATAGACTAGGCCAAGAAGCACGCATCCTGACCCGAAGATTGTAGTGCATTGTCTTATTGTCCTCGATAGCACTGAACCGTATGTATCGCGGGTCTTGCGCCAGGAAACACTTCATCCCTTGGAATAGTGGTACATTTAACAATAATGCGTAAACAGCCTCCTTTCGCATGACTATAAAAGAAGAATGCTCGACCTTAGCACTCGAAACGAGCCATTCGGCAAAACACCCACCTAGGCGGGCTCCACTTCCATCCGCTCGGCGGACATTGAGTCTCAGCTGTCCGGTTCCCCGTTCTTTCCATTGATTCTGCGGACAGAGCGCATATAGCTTGCCGCGCACATGAAGAAGCGTCTCCTCCTCTTCCTCACCCGTGATCACTTACACACGCTCAGCGACCTGGGCAAACGATCAGGAAGCTAAAACTAACCTTCTTTTTCTGTCAGCTTCTCCTTTTCTTCGTCGCTCTGTTCTTCGTCGCCGTCCTTGCTTGCACGCAGTCGTTCGCCAAACGTCGACGGTGCGCGATCGCTTTCTTCTCTATCCATGTCACCTTCCTCCTCGCCACTCCCGCTTCCATCCCCATTCCCGAATACGCTAAACACCGACTCCTCTCTGCGCTCTAAGGAGCTCCTTGAGGAGCCCCCGTTTGGTGACTCTGCCCTCGCGCGCTTCGGATATGGGGTTGAGAGCGTGTGCATGCCTACGTTCGCGTACGTCGTGAACGCACTCGCATTCATGCCTATTGACCGCCGTGTCGGGGATTTGCTTCGCCCAAGCACGCCGCCCTTCCCACCGTTGCTTCCCAACGGTGATTTGGACCTCGCAGGCGAGAATGGAGAAGCGGTGGCAAACGGAGAAGTAGGTCCCGCAAAGGCTTCGAACCCGGTCCGCTTAGTGGCGGTCGTGCCTGGTGTTGCCTGTTGTGATGTGTGATGTGATGCAAATGCCACGAACGGCGATTGGCTGAGTGGAGACACAAAAGAGGGAGAACTAGATGACGTGGAATCCAGGGGCAGTGCCACTTGCTTCGCGGGCGGGGATGTAGGCGGTTTTCGATCGTTGGGCGGAGTGCTCGAGAAGACATTCTGTCCTTTGACGGAGGCGAACGGTGACATAGTAGAAGCATACGATAAGAATCCGCCCTACAAAAGGATATCAACACAAGATGACGCCATACGACAGAACACATACATGTTTTGGTGCTGGCGTCTCCGGCATTGGTGGCGATTCATTGCTCTGTTCTGGAGGCGGCGAAGGTCGCTTTGCAACACGAGGATTATCGTCCTTGTCTGTGTCGTCCCTCGGCCGCTTGGCGGTTTCGGCCGTGGGCGTGAGTGTTGACGGCCCATTCTCTGGCCCCACGCTGGTTGCGCGATCTGCCAGTTTGCGTTTGAGACCCTTTTCGGGTTCACCGCCGTCCGACTCCGAGGCGCGTCGGGTATGCGGGAGGCTAGAAGCCGCGTCCTGCGACTCTTCTGCGTCTTCAGTGGCATCGTCGACGCGGGGCAACGAACTTGGGGGCGGCAGTGCCTCCGTGGATTGGGATGTAGGGATGACCTGCGACGCCTCAATGCTGCCACGCGCATCGCTCGCATCCTGGGAGGGCGAGATGCTTAGCTGGGAATCGAATATTGCTTCCTGCTGGGAGGACTGCGGGCCGTGTTGCCACTTCATGTCCTCCACGCCCTGACTGATCTGGCGGACCTTGACGTCGTGGGGAGGCGATACGCTGAGCACCGGGGAGTGCGGGTACGATGGGGTCCGGGAGCGCGACTGGACTTGAGCGTCCAGCGCGTCCTCCTCGAGGGTGGTATCGAGGTGTACCCGGCCCTTCTTTGCGGGCGATTTCACGTCGAGCGCGTGCTGGTATGGAAATTGATGCAGAGAGAAGTGAGCGTGGTATGAAGTGAATTTACGTCAGGAATGTGCACGGGGGAGTGAGGCGAAGAAGACGCACCGCACTGGGGGCATTTCTGGGTGGGGCAGGCTCGAGAGAGACCTCGCGCTCCCGTTTTCTAGATAGCGTTTGTTCTGTTCGGACAGTTTGGAACCGAATGCAAGGTGAGTCAAGGAATGCCGGTCTGATAAAACAAGGCCATGGTGCAGCCGGATAAACACACCTGTACAGTCGTTCGAGTCGGGGGACGGAGAGGGCGACGGCGGGGAGGGTTTGCGGCCGTAGCCAGGGGAGGCAGCGGGGTCGTCGAGGGGGTCAGCCATAGTGCGCCGGTGGTCTGTGCGCCGTAGAGTCGTGTGGTGCTCCTGCAAAGCGGGAACAACAGGCGCAGCTGACAGGCGGATCCACTCGGCACAACCCGATCACAACAAAGAGACCCCTCTCTTGCGACCACGAGCAAGTCTAGTCAAGTCTAGTCTACTCTAGTCTAGTCGTTCGCCCTCCCGACGCCGTCGCTCGTCTGCGATCGCCAGCATGTGCACAAGACTCGGCTCAAACACCGGCTTCGTCAGGATACTGGAAACCTCAGTGCACGCCCACAGATCCGGTGGTCAGCACTCACTGATCTACGCCTGCTTCAAAGTATTCTTTCTGGTCCCCGATAAGCGCATTCCCTGCATCATCTCAGTACCGTGCCAGGCAACCACCCATCAGGCACCTTACCAGTCACACCGACGACAAAGTCGTGCCGTCCCATTTCCCGCAGTTTCGTCACCACCTCCAGTCCGGACATGATCGGCATCTGGTTATCCAGAAATACGACATCGTAGCGACTGGATGATGACACGCTTCCGTCGTCCTGCGCTTGGTCATTGGCATCTAATCCGGGTGGTGCGTCCTCATGGGCTCCCTCGGTCCGCCCAAACATTCTCCCGGCAATCATCTCAAGCGCGATTTCCCCGTTCTCTGCGGTTGTCACATGGCAGCCAAGTCTTGAGAGGGTCCGGGACATGATTGTTCGCGTCAGCCGGTCGTCATCCACAACGAGTACGATCATAGGTGGCTCGAACACGGCAGATGGTCCCCTTCGTAACGATGGGGCAGGTGTTCCCTCGAAGGGCAATCTTAGGCAGCTTGCAGCCGGTTCCAAAGAGACATGTGATAGAGAAGCTGCCGCGTGTAGTTGATCTGTAGACTCAGTGTCAGAAGATAGAAATGGACTCCAGTTCTTTTGGGCAGGTCCCCTGGAGTTCCCTTCCGCCATAGTAAGGAGGTTGCCTGCCAAGGGACTCTGAGCGACAGAGTGGGATCTTTCGGAGCTCGGACGATTGGATGGACCGGGTGTCGTAGAAGGCAACGGGGGACCTAACTGGGTCCCGGAAGAGAGCTCCCCGATGGTTCTCGTAAGCACGTGCGGCTCCGACCCGTCATTGACGTTTGGCAACTTCAGTTCCACCAGACCTCCTACATAAGATGGTATCAGGGAGGGATCCAGGACGAGAGGATCTCTGCATACCTTGGTCCATAAGCGACTCCATTGCGTTGGGAGCCGATGTCGGCCGCGAAGACCGGCTCTGGAGCAGGTCAACGGACAATGATCCCTCGAGATCAGATGAATGATTCTCGCTCAGCCCGGACTCGGGGTCCGGCAGATCGATAACTTTGACACCCACACCCAGCGCTATGTCGCGTTGCCCATGATAAACGGTGCCGCCACGTATTAATAACAGGGAAGAGCGCGTATGAGGTCTTGATGCTGACCAGATGGAAATAAGACATGGCACTTACGCAACTCGACCCAAAATGTTGATCCACGGCCGAGCTTCGACCGCACTCCCAGGCGCCCGCCACTCAATTTCACAATTTGCCGCACAAGTGCCAGCCCCAGCCCGGTGCCTTTCCCACCCTGTTGTCGACCCTGTTCGGTCTGATTGAATGGGGCTGTACAAAAGGGGCAAAGGGGGAGTTGCCTCCAAAAGTGGCTCGTGACTGAAAGACACTCACTAAACAGCTTTCCCTGTGTAATCTCGCCGGACGGTATTCCACTGCCGGTGTCGCTGACCTCAATTCGCACAACTATCCTTTTCGGTGATTTGTTGCGCTGTGCGGTGGGGTTGCCGACAATTTCTTGGTCCTTTCTGACAGTGTCCCCGGGAGTGATTATGATCTCTCCAGCACTATCGCCCTCCAACTCTGCTGGAGATCGTGGAGCATCCTTCGCTTCAGGGTGGGGATGTGCAGGGAGTACAAGATGGGTTGTACAGGTGATGCGACCGCCTGCGGGGGTAAACTTGCATGCATTGCTGTCATCGTACAGTTAAACGAGGCTTGTCTGAGAGCCTCGGATCCTCACCTAGCGAGGTTATTGATGATCTGGCGCAGTCGTACTGCATCCCCGAGGACCACACCGTCCTCGTCGTCTACGACATTCGGGTCTTCTCCTGCAGCTTCACAAGCCGCGCACCGTGCGACCTGCAAAATCAGATGACGAATCGAGTGGATGAGCTCACGACCCACTTCATCAATAGTCTTATCTAAGTGGGTCACTAATTCAAGGTTACGTGCGTCGGTAGCCATCCGTAACGGTACGAAGAGGGTTCGTATCACCGCGTGAAATGCATATGGTTTGGATAAGATCTCAAAACGTCCGCTGTCCATGCGATTGCTGATAGGATGTCAGTGACGCTTCGCGAAATGCCCGGGAAAACTTACAAATCAAGCACGTCATTAAGCACTTGAACAAAAATCAGTTACGAGCCATAAGTATCTCATAAGAAAATTAACCTTTAGACATCATAACTAAGCTACCTCCGAGGGCCATAAACTCGATCTCCTGTGCCTTTGATACTGCACTAGACGCTTCCATGTTCTGGACTGCCAAGACTGGCATAAATAAGAGTTAACGGAGATGCGGATACTCCTTGGCAACACATACGGGCTGTATTTAGGGGTACACGAACCTGTGCAAGCGAAAGCGTAAGTTGCACGAGCTCTGTCAAAACCGATATGTTACTCATCATGAAATACATAACTGTGCGATCACCCGTCAGTTGCTTGAGAAAGACACTGTGAAGAATGATTTACGATGTCAATCGGCGCTTTGAGTCCGCTTCTCTGCGTTCATTGACTTGTGCTTTTTGCGTTTCTTTGAACTGAACTTTGAGTTGCTCGCGGAGGATGAAAAGTCTCCTCTCGGACTGAAAATCATGTCAGTAATGTAGCACCACCGGATAAGACCGGCGCGCTCACGTTCTCGTGCATATAGTGGACAAAGAGAAGAAAAATGTGGTATAAGATAAAATTCAAGAGATCTTCCTGGGGGTATCAAGGCTTGCTCCTGCCAGCGGGCAAAGCTACGCACTCCGCACCCAGATTGGGCGATATGGCAAAATCAATACAGATGCACTAAGGTGCGATCGCGTGAGGAAAAACAAAATTGCGCCCCAAATTCCACCCACACGATAAAGAAGGTCAAAGATCCGATGAGTGCGGCCATTCTACTTGTCATCAATCCGAATAACGCAATTGTTTGTAAAGCCGAGGTGTAGCTAGCCCGATCGTCAAATCGAGGAAGAGGATAGAGCAGGAAGGTCGTACTAGAACATGCCAAGAAAGTCCTTCGTACCGATGTCAAAAACGTGGACCGGGCTATAGAAGCCGCACAAGTACCTTGTGACAAAATGGTATCAGGAACGATTGAGGACCCAAGAAGTCGGCGGTACAAACATGGAGAGAAGCTCATACAACCCCCTGAACATTCCTGAATGCGTACCGATAAGCTGAATGCTTGAGAATCACTCACCAACACCAAATCGCACATCCAACCAATATTTGGTATGGGATCGGACGGTCACGAGGAAAATCGAGCACAACAAGCGCCAGTAATGGGAAAGTTAGAGCGGGGGTGAGCTATCTGGTTTCAGTGTTTATTAGGGAAAATCAGCGGATTGACTGACAGCCCACAGCCATGTCTTGTCGAAGATGGTAATTGGGCTGGCGATAGTGGAAGCGCCGATGACCCAGTTCACGACAAGGAAGAGAGATGACCATAATACCAGCGACTGGGGGTGACTGAACACACTGTTTGGAGAGAAGGGAAAGAGAGAGAGACCTTTTTGATAAACCAATGTTCTTTGTGAAATCTCTCCTCGGTCCTGTCGTCGAGAAAGCGAACGGAGAAAAATTTGACGATGGCAGGCCATGCTTCCCAGCGAAAAGACCAGAGAAACCCAGAGAGGAAATGGGCATCGTCCGGGGGCGTGGTGGTACCACGACCAAGACTTGTGCCAGTCTGAGGGTGGCTATCGGCGGATACGGTGTGTCCGCGTTCGGAGGATTGGTTCAGGGAACTTCTCAGGTCCTCTGACCAGTCTCTGTCGACGATGATCTCGTCGACCTCGTCATCGTCGAGGTCGCCATCGGTTCGTTGGCCGTTGCAAGGGTGATTGCTTTCCAAGGAACTGTCGGCGACCGCGGAGGAGTCGGAGGGAGAGTCGGCGCCGATTCGCTTGATGAAGCGCGCCCAATGGACTTTGAGGCCAGCGAACCTGGCAGTCTTCTTTATCCTGCGTCGCGTGGAGCCTGTGGGGCCCGCCAGCGCGACGGGAACGGGGAGGTGGAGGAGGTCGTCGGGGAGAGAGCTGACGGAAGGCAGGCGGGCCATCGCGGGATGGTGGGGGGAGCTGATCAAGGAGCGACCCAGAGCGTGCTGCAGAGGGCTACATTCGAGGAAGAGAGCGCATGATGATCATATCTGCAGATGGAAGTCGCCCAGCCAACGCGATGTGGGTCCATATCGTCTCTCGGGCCAGCGCTCGTCGCGGCCGCCGGCACCCGTTCAGCCTCCGAACCCCCTCGACCGACGCGACACCGCGCCCGCGCCCGTCGCCAAGACCGGGAACGTTCTGCGGGATGCCCGTGCGCACTGGCTTGCCCGCACGTTCCCTGTGCACGCACGAAAACGTTGGCCACTAGCTCAGCGGACGCCAGCTGGGACGTTCGCGCCCGGTCGGAGTTTGATTGTTCCACGGCACTCTGCCTTTCTCGTATCACACCTTCTCCACCTTGTCTCCTTTGGCATACGCCTCGTCCAGCCCGTAATTACACATATCCCTCCAGGTGCGCAAAAAATAAGCTTTATCTCGCATCGTAGCGTGACCTCGACCTGTTCAGCACCTCGGCAGATTTTTTGCATACCATCCCTCCAGTCCACCCATGGCAGTCCAGATCACCCTCAAGAGTGGGGACAAGGTCAAAGTCAATGGTAAAAAATCAGCTCCCACACCCTTCCGTCTTCTCTTATCTTTCGGAACCTCGTGCTGCAGACCATGTATATTGTTCCCCCCCCTGGTCGGTCCGGGACGGCACCCCTTACTCTGTGGCACGCATCATGGAGTTTCTTCCCCCGGAAGGAGCTGCCAAGGGGAAGGGCAAGGGCAAGGAAGTGTATACCCGTGTTCGGCTTGCCTGGTACTACCGCCCAAGCGATATCAGCGATCGTCCGGTCGCAGATACTCGCCTTCTCCTGGCTGCCATTTATTCAGAAGTGTGCGACATCAACCAACTTCGGTCCAAATGCTTTGTCATCCACAGGAATAAAATCACTGACCTCGCCGGGTGGAGGAAACGCCCAGACAGATTTTATTTCAACCGTTTATTTGACCCTTACATCAAGAAGGAATTTGAAGTCATCCAGGCAACGGATGTCCGAAATCGTACGTACCATACGAATCACGTGTTTCACCTCAGCTTCATCCATCTGCGCAGTACCCGATCACATACGACAGGTCTTGCTCTCTCGATACGAGTATGTGGTCGCGGAGAAAGACGTCGTCCCAGACCTCACAGACACTCTTCGTCTGTGTGCTGCGTGCAGTCAGTGGTGCGCAAAGTGAGTGGGCACCCCTCAGACCGTCACTCACGGATCTTATTGACCCCGCCCATTAATTAAGCCCCGATACGGTGGGGTGTGATAGATGCAAAAAGTTCTTTCACATGAGCTGTGTTCAGCCGCCCCTCCTCGCAAAACCGTCGCGTGGCTACGGTTGGACGTGTGCACCCTGCTCGAAGCGCCACGAAGAGGAGGTAGATAGCCATGAAGTCCGCCATCCGACACCGGTCACGAAACCCAAGTCAAACGCGCCTGCACCTCGAGGCCGTGGTCGTCCACGAAAGGACCGGAGCCTGGCAGAGAAGGAGGAAAACGTGGAGATCAAGTACTTCAAAATGTGGCCCTTTCGATATTTCGGGTGAGTGACGAGTCAGGGCGCGCATTCCCCTGAGCCCAATGCTTGGCTGACCGCATGCCGGCAACTCCTCAAGCCAGTATACGGTGGCAGAGGATACGCTCGGTAAGTGTGAGAATCGCCTTTTATGGGCATCATTATATATTTGGATCGCAGATCCCGACGACCTCATTTTCCCTCGCGCAGCAACCCGGGTCGGCCCCAAGTACCAGGTGGTGATTCCGCCTCTGAGTGCCACTGTCTTGCCATCGACAGGCGACGATGGTTTCCCACACAGGGACGTCCCCGATGGCGACCAGCGAGGCGGCGACAATACCATAGAGGTGTTGAGCATTATCAACAACCTGCCAGACGAGGAAGGTGCGCATACACGCTGCATACCGTTAGGTAATTCACGCTGACTCCCATCCAGCTGCCGAACGTAAGTGATTCGGTGTTTCGTCAAATTCCTTCCATTGAACTACCCGTGAAGTGGAAGAGTGGAAGTCTGCGCTCACCAGGAAAAGCGAGGACCTTCACAGCGTAGATTGGCTTACGGAAGCATCTCGCCGCTTCTCACAAGCTCACTTGATGAGTAGGGGTTGGTCCACCGTGGACATGAGTGTCCCCACTCGCGCGGAAAGGGTGATTACTACACATTCCTTGTGTCTGTTCCCCTTGACCCAACAGCCTTTGCAGTGGAAGAAGGGTGAGACCAGATATACCGACAGAGAGTGGACCGCGGAAGAGATCGCTGCTTTCGAGGATGGCATTCTTCTTCATGGCCCAGAACTGCGGGCGGTGCGTGATGAAGTGGGCACGCGGACAATCCCGGAGGTCGTCCGATTTTACGGTCACTGGAAAAAGTATGCTTCAAAAGTCTCGGCCGCCATGATTTACTTACACCAGGTGGACTCGATGTCAGTTCAAAACTCCAGGAAGAGCATATACGCGCTCGTGCGCGTGCTGCAGTCATCAAGGTGAATGAAGGAGAAGAGCCAGTTGTAGACGTGCCTATGTCTGATGACGAAGGATCGATCGTCCGTGGATCAGCCAGGGGAAACGTCGGTTGTGGTGCCTGTCGGACACGCGAATCTGACACCTGGTGGCGGGCGCCAAAGGGACTTGCCTCCGATATCCTTTGTGAAACCTGCGGTACGAACTGGCGGAAATACGCTGATTTGAATATTCGACCGCTTCGCGAGGAAATCGTGGCCCCGGGGAAGAGGTGTCTGGACAAACGTGAAGGCACGCCGTTGAGTGCTTCGAATGCAAAGCGGCTGAGAGTATGTTTTTCTTTTCCCTTTTCCCTCCTGGCTCTCTCACGCCCAGTCGACTTTTATCTTCGACAGACCTCTTCAATGACGGATGGCACCCCCCCACCAATAACACCTACTGCATCTCAATTACGTTGTTCGGCATGCCACAAGAATGGACCCATGGGTCGAGTCCTCAAGTGTAGCCAATGTTGTTTCCGGGTACATGCAGGTGAATACACTCAACTCGGCGAATAACAAATACTTATCCTTTTACTAAGGAGCATGTGGCATCCCTGTAGACAAGCACGCCGTAGAGTCATGGCTATGTGATGTGTGCGACAACGAGAAAACGCAGGAAGCATCTTTGGTAAATAACTTTCTTTGGTTTCTATCTTACTTTATCTTACTTTGGGTATGTAGAATACCGACTGCGTACTCTGTCCCCAGAAGACGTCGAAGAAATTCACGAAGGACACTGATTCATTTTTGCGCGCTGCAAAGCCTACAGAAGGTCAAGCTTGGGTTCATGTTCTATGTGCTACATTCTCTCCAGAGGTCACGTTTTCCGATGTGGCACGCCTGCGGTTGGCAGAAGGCATA
Source organism: Boletellus deceptivus (assembly GCA_038090195.1). Classification (NCBI taxonomy): domain Eukaryota; kingdom Fungi; phylum Basidiomycota; class Agaricomycetes; order Boletales; family Boletaceae; genus Boletellus; species Boletellus deceptivus. The sequence goes on from JBBPMG010000092.1 coordinate 14,970, forward strand.
AGCACTATCCCTCGTTCCCGTTGGTCAGCGGTAAGTATCCTGCTCTCCAGGAAGCCGTCATATTTATTCTCGCACGTCACAGCGATGCACCTTGTGCGGTGAGGCAGGCGGTGCAGTCATTCGATGCAGCGACTGCATTCGAGAGTACCATATCTCTTGTGCTTGGCAGAATGGGCTCCGGTTTGGTTTCGAGATGCAACCTGCGAGTTGTCTTGCCACCTCCCTTCGCCATCCCACGCTAATGCCACTATATCTCCACTCAGATTCGAAATCACCGTCGTGATGCCATCCCGATTACGTTCAAGGGAGAGATGGGCAACATGGTCCCCATTGTTTGCTGTCGAGAGCACGACGCGAGTAAACATATGCTGTTTGACATGTGTGAAATGGACGAGACTGGCGAGGTAATTTCCTCTTTTTTTTTCCTTGTCCACACTGATCATGCCCTATTCTTTTCGCGCCACCCTCTCTGTGACGTTCTAGACTGCGCTGCAGGTATACTGTCGGACGTACAAGCATGCACCCTTGACCCAAGCCCACGCACTCCTCCGCAAAGCACGCCGGCTCGACAGCCTCCTACACCCACACCGCGTCGACGTCCCCGACAGCAGTTCGGGTGATCCAGACCACCAGTGCGACCGCTGCACTACGCAGTACTCGCCCTGCTTTTATCGGAGCAGATACTACCCTGACCGATGGCACTGCCACAAGTGTCATTGGGCATTGCAAGCCAAGATGAACGGGGAGGACATGTCGTCGACGTCAGCCGAGGAGTGGCCGGAGCTCGTGTCACCTCGCGCATCTCGGGCGATACAGGAATGAATGTTGTTCATCTGTCTCATGTCGCATATGATCCTCTTGGTTTTTTTTTTTTGGCTTCAGTTCACCCTATTTTATTCTTTCTCCCCTTCCCTCCCTTCTCGTCGTATACATCGGTTGCCGTCGTCGCTCGGTCCCCAAGCAGGTTAGCCTTCGTTGAATCGTCATTATGGTCGCATGGTACATTTACTTGTAAACTAGTTTGGTTTGAAGGGAAGAGATGAAAGAAATGTATGTGCGGTACAAATAAAGAGAGATATAAGCGCGATACTGAAGGAAATAGTAGTACGTCTGGGCAAAGGAAGGAAAAAAAAGAAGCGAAAACTCCTAAAAGCATCCTAATAAGCACACTCTACATAAATACCAACGAGTGTGCTCGTCATCGAGTCCGAACACTAGGTCAGCAAATGTCTATGTCTGGACCCGTCTGTAGTACAACACATACGCGGGACGCCCCTGCGAAAGTGGGAGACGGTAAGAAGACACCTCCGTGACGAAAGAACGAGCGACGTACCACCACCTCCCTAGCATCTACCGAAGTAATTCGACTATCATCACAATAAAGCCATCCAGACCGAGATGCAACAAACGCCGTGTCTGAACACGCTCATGAGCCCAAACCCAACGGACCCAACACCAGATTGGTAGAAAAACGAATCATGAGCACTCACAGTGGCCGTTGCTCAAACTACCGAAATGGTTCGTGACGCCGTACAGATCATACCTGTACGGTGGCACTTGCGCGCGTGGGTCTCTGGCTATGCTATCTGCTGACGTTGGTTTCTCAATGTTCTTGCGCATGTCTGGTGGGAGTAGAGGTGGCATGTAGTTGGTGAGATCGAGGCTTTTGAGAGGGAAATCGACGGTCGTTTCAATCTTGTCTGTGAAGTGCCCTTTGGCAGAAAAGCGCTTGAGGTGGATCAATAAGACGGGCGGCAGCCGTGAGAGAGTGAGAATCTTGGATGCACTACGCAACGTTTTGCATTTCGGGCAATGCCTGAGGAAAATCAAGATCCTGTTAGGAATAGGCTGACAGTGTGCTACTCACCATGCCTCAGACTTTTCAAGTACCTCCTCCTTGACGAATGCATCCAAACACGAATACAAGGAAACTTTGGGTGGACCCTTGATCGAGGGAATTGGCAAGGATAGGTACATGAATGAATTGTAGGTCGTTGAAGTCTGTTGTCACGAATTAAGTCAATACGATAAAGCTCTGGAGACCAAACAACCGTCGTCACTGACATGACGGCAGGTGAGACACTCCATCCTGTTACGAAACTGTCCTTGAAAATAGTCCACAATCAAGCTGTCGTTTCGCATCCTGTATATTTCCCACTCTTGTTCGCTCGCAATTTGCTGAGGTAACTTTTCTAGTTCAGCTTCGCGCTCGGGCGATGACTCGCTATTTGATTTCGTAAGTACACGATTGAGGTCTTCGTGAAGAGCGTCCAGGAGGAATGTCAAAAACTCCTGTGAGTCATGCTGATCTGAACCACCAAACTGGGCTGCGTAATTGCATATTGATTTCTATGGGGGAAGATGCGAGTGAAGCAACTGGCCGGGTTAGAAAAGATAAACGTACTCGGAATACGAAAGGTGTAAAATTAGGAAGCTCTGAATGCGACATTTCGTACAGGATCTGTGCAAATGCACCGGCCAATTTCCCTTTCGTTCCTAGTGGATTTAGCATATTCACAGCACTCTTCCACCGACCATCTGACATATGTTCGATAAACTTGTCAGGTTCAATGCTTAACAAGTAGACCTACCCGTGAAAAACGTTGCAAAAGGAACTGTGGCACGCAAACATTGGATCGTCGCGTTCATGTAACACGTGTTCCCTAGGTTCTTAAGCCCGGTAGTGTTGATTTGTAAATTAGACCAGTAGACGACTGGGTAGTTAGACTGAATAGTCGGGGGTTTTGGGGCTGCACTGTGAGTGTGGGGTGTCGAAACAGAGTACGACGATGAATGCAAGAGACGGGGTCGCGAATCCTGACGCTCGGACACGGGAGTAGCGACGGGTGGGGGCGGCCGAATGACATGAAGATCGGGGTAATCGATGGAAGTTGGTCGATGGACAAAGCCGGGACCATCCATGTAATCACTCCGCCGTCTTCCCAACGGGGAAGGATTAATGGATGCTTGGGGGGGGAGCGATACAGGAGTGAGTGATGAAGGGGTTTGAGAGAAAGACGATATGCTAGCACTAGTGGATGAAGTCGATGCGATTGAAGGGTATGTGATGGTGGTGGTTGTGCCATTGCTAAGAGAGTAGTATGCCGGTCGGAGTGATTGTGGTATCTGCAGCTAAGCAGTTAAAAGTATCGCCATTGACAATACCGGTAGATCTCACGCTTTCCGATTGACTATGAGAATACGATATAGATGAGGGTCTGGATATCGCTTGTCGACGAAGGAGGGAAGTAGCGCCGTCCGAACTCGCGACAAATTCGGGAGCCTTTCCAGACAATCTTTGGTTATCAGCAGTCGTGAACATCATCTTCAGGCCATTGGAATAGTGAGAACATACAAAGGGGACGACTCCAGAAGCCGTTTTTCCGTCAATACGCCGTTTGCATGCGATGAACCCAGGAACGATTGATTCCGCGATGTGTCAGGGATGGATGGGGAAGTCAGCGTCCCACCTGAAGCGCTACTGATGCCGTTTTCGAGAATGCTATTTGCCGTGGCTCGCGTCCCACCTGGAACTCCGCGAACGACTTCATCGGAAAACAATTGTTTCCACGCTTGAAAACCCCCTTCAAGGAGAACAGGAGTATGGCGCAGAAACTTCCTGTATGGGTTATCGAACACAGCTTGAACGAAGGCCGATAATGGACCAGTGACATCATATTTCTCTGAAGAGCCATCATAAAGTACCACAAGGTCAAATTTGTCACGGTTTTGAAAGAGCACCCGTTCTTCAACTGGCGCAACAACCAGCGAATCTTCGAGGCTAGCAGCCGTCACGCTACACCCACCATCAGCAGACATCATGCCAACATACAACCCCAATTACCTTGGACGTGCAAGGACACTCGGCTCGAGGCACACTATGGCATCCGCCTTAATGTGCTCGTTGTCAAAGTCGGCGCGTGCCCGAATGTCAACCACAAGGGTTTTGAGGCCCGGTGTATACAAGTAATCACGCAGGAGTTCAGGAAGGATGGTATTGGACCCCGAAACGGCTGGCTTGTCCGGTATGGATGTCGTCATCGAAGAGGGTGGAGAGGACGCAAGACTGTTGATCGACGGCTTCGAAATAATTGTCGGAGAGGCTGGACGGCTCATAAGGGCATTTATGGTGGATGTTATTGGTGTGCTCGAAGGACGTGGGCCAGGATCGATCGGTAACGATGGGAACTGCTTTAAATGAAGTGAATCCGATGGTTCAATACCATTTACATTATCTGATTGCGAGACAGACGATCGGAGTGTGACACTACTGCCGCCTGTAGGTTCCGGAACTGGGACAAGCGGAAATCTGGATGCAAACTCGTCCAATTCGTCTACGGGCGGAAAAGCCTGAGTAAACTCAGCGGCGGTAGCATGAGCAAGGGGAGGGGAGGATGATTGAGAGGATGTCGGCGAGGGGGGGCCCAGACTGGAGGGTGGGACAACAGCGTGGGGTGATGACGCCGTTGAGCTACTGTTTGATGGTGGGATGATAGATGGGAGTGAGGGAAGTGGGGGCGGGGGCGTGGATGTAAAGGTTGGTGAGGGTTTATGCGTACGCACGGGCTCGGGAGGCTTGAGCGGAATGAAAGGAGGGGTAGAGGGTGCGAGAGGAAAATCTCGGGAGACGCGCTTGGAAGTTTCTAGGGCCAACCCGGCATCGTTCAACTTTCTGACACGATCGGCTATGGAGAGCCCGACTTGCTTGCCCACATCATCTTCGCTGGTGGGTTACGTGAGTAGGGTTTAAGAGATGCATGTTGATAGTGCTCACGTTGCAGCTGATCTTTCCAGATCGGTCAACTTCACTTCGATGGCTTGGGCGCGTTGCGTCAGATTGCTTCCATCCGTCTAATGATGCAAGCATTAGCTGTGGACGAGTCCGACGAGATAGAGATCTACCTTTTCGAAGTCGAGAAACTCCTTGTACAATACGCCATGCTTTCCAGGCTTACCTTCGGCCGCGACCTCTGCACTCTTCATGAACATATGGGTTAAGAGTCCGGCCTTCAGGAAAGCGCTAAGGGCCGCTTTGAGGTCCCCCTGATTCTCGTGGACTCGAGCCAGCTGAGACTGGGTACGGGCAGACTTGATGAGTGTGAGGGCGGATACTCCCTTTGCGGCCCGTTGAACATCCTCCTTTGCCTTTTCTCTGATTTCTGCAACCGTCAGATCGTTGATTGTGGCGAGAGAACCATTGTGCATTGCTGGAAGAGGTTGGTGGCCGTGTCTGTTGTTGTCGGGAAGAGAAAAGCGAGACGTGTCGCTGTGCGAAGATCCGAGTCCAGGTCCAGGTACAGTCGCGTGAAGTACAACAACTTCAGGCATTAAAACGAGAACAAAGGATACCGAGGGACAGACCGGACTGCGAACGGACGAGGAGGAGAAATGTGATTACGTAAAGCGCAGTTGCACCCATGTCACGCACTCGTGACCAGTGCCAGTGTGACTGATTTCCTGCACGTGACCTGACGCGTTCAACATCGACGTCGACGACGAACACGACCAGAAATGCCAGAAAACGTGCGCTGGGCGCTCGACGTCTCCGTGTCCGACTTTGGATCAGCTTTCGACACGACCACATCGTCCTGCACGTCCACGTCCACCTTCCAGTACATCAATGCTCAGCTCGTCGCCCACGGATTCACCGCGAGTCCCGGCATATCCCTCGATGGTATCTCCAACGAAAACATGGAACGTGTCACCAAATGCGTCCTTGCCATGCTCAGTCAGCGAGTGGTATGTTCACTTGCTCCGATCAGCACCCGCACCTCTGAACACATACTAGGCTGATATGGCGCAAGCAGAAGAGCTATCAACGAAATTACGAACACTGTCCTACGACCATGAACGTCTCATGGGCATGTATCGTTCCTCTACCGAGTCTGCCCTCAGTGCAGAACGTGAAGTGAACATGTACAAGTCGCGTCTTGCGTGAGTAGTGTTACGCAGGCAAACCGGCTAGCGCCGCTCACGAGTATATGCTAGTGCTGCCGCTCGCTCCTTGCAGTCGTCAGAGTCTGGTCATAAACAGACGACTGTTGAACTTCAACGTACGAGAACATTACTCCAGGCTCTTCGCGCCACCCATGTAGCCGAGCTCAAGAAGAAAGAAAAGGAGATCGAACGGATGGTAGAAAAATGGTCCAAGCTCGCAGACTCTCACGCAAAATCCTCCACAGTTCCTCCTGGTATGGTAATTCGGGGGGCCAACGCCGATGTCGCTTCAGGTATGGAACTACTTGGCAAGGGTAAAGGGTACTTGGAAGTCGCTCTGGAGCACGCAGAAAGTTCCAGGACGGAACTTCTCGACGAGACGACCCGGCTTAGAAGACTGATACTCATTTCTGCGAATCGTCTGCAGTCCATAATACATCAAATACGCATTCTCGCCTCCGTTAAGTCAGAAGAGGCAAGCTTCTCCTATTGTTCCTCGTCTCCCATGGCCTAACACGCAATAGCCTACTTCCTTCGATCACGATGCCCTGTTCCCGTTATCCCCCATCAACGCAGCGGACGATAAAATCATTTCCCTCTTCGCTTCCGCAAACGATGCCATTTCCTTACTTTCGAAGCACCTCTCGGACGGGTCAAATGCCACCCAGGCTGCTCCTTCTGGACAGCTCACGGAAACAGACACCGAAGAATGTGAACGCCTTCAGGCCGTCATCGAGAAGCTTCGAGTCGACCTTGGTGGGACAGATGCTATTCCCTTTGACGCTTCCCCCTAATAGAGCTCCTCTTTCCCAGATGAGGCTAGGGAACTGCATGAAACACACGCAACCGAAACGCGTGAACTTCTTAATCAACTGGCAGCCCAAGGAACGCAGAGAGCCTCCATGGACGACGCGCTGATCACTTCCGAACACGATGCTGAACGTCACCGGCTTGATCGCATCAAGAAGGAGCTCGAGGATGAACGTGAAAAATTCACCCGAGCAGCCGTGAAGCTCGGCAAGGAGAAATCTGCCTTTGAGGTGAGGCCAGTTGACTTGTTGCGCCACTTGGTCTCTGACGGTTCTCGTTCAGAGCGAAAGAATCAAGTTCTTGGAGGAAAGACGGTCATGGCAGGTCCAGCAAATGTTGACAGAGCATCATCCGACCTTTGTCCCAGAAGCATCCACCGCCAGGGTACCTCCTTCCCCTGGTTTAGCCGATTACCTTCCGGAGGTGAGGAAGTCGCCCCGCAAGTCCCCTCGCAAACAGAAGGTGGCAGGTAAATCGGGTAACAGTCGTAAAACGCGTGTCTCCCGTCGCTCCTCCATCTTCTCCATTCCACCCTCGACCAACGTTGAACCTGCGTACGAGACGGAGGTGATCCCCATCATCGTTCCAGTGCCAAAACAACAAACAGATAATAAACCATCCGCGCTCACCAAATCGATCCTCCCCACCTCCTTCGTTCTCCCTCCCCCGTCACCCAGGACGTCGTTACCTCCAGCCGACTCGTTGCTCGGTCCCGTGGGGAGCCAGGTTCCAGAGAGTGATTCAAACCCTGTTGAAGGCTCATCATCCACTACCCCCTCTCCTCCACCATCCCCGCCCCCGAACCCTATCCCGACGATCGTCGAGCCTGCATCTATGGAAAAACCGGTCCCAGCCGTGCTGCGAACGCCACTCCCGCCCCAACGTCCGTTCCCTGTCGCAAAGCCCTTGGCGTCGCATATGACGCACGCCTATTCGCCCGTGAAACCAAGTCCGCTCAGTCGCATCCTGATGCTTGCCGACTCTCCCGAGAGCCCAGAATCGGAGGCGTTGCCGAGGTCAGGTGGCGAGGACGCGACACCGACGGGGTACCCTGTGCCCGCTATCGTGGCGAGGGCAGCGGCAGCGGGGGTTGACGACGACAGCCCACTTAGAGAGAGGAAGGCGGAGCGAAACGTTGGGACGCAGACGAAACGGGACAAGGAGAAAGTCGACAAGACGCACAGTGCGAAGAGGCGGACGTCGTCGAAGGAGAGGAGCAAGGCGGGTCGAGAGGAGGCTGCGGTGGCTGCTCCCGTGGGCAAACCCAAGGTGGTTGGCGCTGGACAGAAAGAGAACCGGGACAAGCCGTCTCGCAGAGGTTCACCACCCACGTTGGGTGCTCCCCCCGCGAAACCGTCCAGTACTTTGACGAGCAAACCTGAGGCGCCGGCCAAATCCACGATGAAGGTGCCGTCAAAGTTACCAGTCGGAAGAGGTGGGGCAAGGAGAGTGCCTGTCGGAAGTGCAGAGGCGGCGCCTTTGCTCGGGCGGCGAGAGTGATCGACAGCTACACATATATCGTATGCTTACAATTCTCAGCATAATTGTACAAGATACCCCACAGCGACATTGTCTGTCCATCATGCATTAACATTTTTCCCACTGTTACAGCCTGGCATGGAGATGAGGGATCAAAAACGAACTGAAATAGCGGTCCAGGTCTGCAATCGCAGTGGAAGGAGCGATTGTCCCGACGTAGCCGTCCGGTCGAACAACCACCAGCGTGATCTGTTTCGGGTCAATGCCGAAACTTTCGTACGCACGTCCACCTTTGCTCTCCGTCACGTCAGTATCGTCCAGAAGTACTCTAACAGGTCCTGTGGGTCAACCAACCAACCAACGACAGAAGAAGGGAAACGACGACGCTTACTTTGACCAATGAGAACGGAAAATTGCAGGGACGAGCAAGTAATTCACTTGCGCTTTCTTGCCCGCGATGACTGTGATCAGGTCGAACACGGTCGCAACGTTCCTGTCATGACTGTATTTGCGGAGAAAGTTCGATGGCTTATCTAATTCCTCCGCGAGCGCATTCAACTCGGAGACCCTCGCCGTGGTCAGGTTCCCAGTAAAGAGCAGCACCTTGAAGCGAACGTCTGCAGGAAGCAAGTCTTGTATATCAATCGGGCGCGAGTCAGCGGCACGAACGAAGACTCTTGGGAGCATCCTTTGCCCAATAACGAGAGTCTCTGCGTATCCTTGATGCGCAGGATCCACAATCGCGGACGGTGAATAGTGAACTCCGATGCCGCTGGTGAATCCTCCGAATGTCTGGAACGCCCTGTTGAGCGAGGACTTAAGGGAATCCAGGCCTGGAATAGTGTGTACACGAAACGAACCGCAGGAACTCCTCGTGGGATACACCGTCCTGATTCTCTGCTGTCCTCGGCTTTCCGGAGAATAACGCTGCAAACTGCTTATCAAAGTTTATCAGGTCTTGCGCGTACTTTCTGCGTTCGTGTTCGTACTGAAGAGAACAGGTGTGATGGATACCAAAGGATACGAGCAGCGAGAACCTACAGTCTTTAAGAGCGACAGGTCGGCCCATCCTCTGAGTACTTGTGCAAGCTTCCATGCTGAACATTCATGTGTCAGTCGACATGTCGCAATGCGGATGCAAGATGCATACCGAGATTGTGGGTATCATTCATGCTAGCATTCATCCCCTGGCCTGGGTCAGGGATGAGTGATCCGGAATCCACAGAGGAGTAGTCCTCTCACCAGCCTTTGGGGAATGGGTATGACACGCGTCACCGGCAATGAAAACACGATCCTTGACGGAGTAACGGGATGCCACACGTTGCCCGACTAGGAAGTCGTTCGCACATTGAAATGGTTGTGAACAAGAAAGCTAGAGAAGACATACTGATATATATTGTCCACCATTGGATATCTCCCGGGTAGCGCAACTCGTATGGATGGAATATCTTCTTGGCAATCTACCGGCATTCGTCAATCGCACAAGGCTCATTGCCTGTTCCCCACTGAGTCCTCACCGAAATAAGCTTCCCTACGCTCATTCTGTTCTTGTCGACTCTTCCAGAGGACGGATCGATCACATCCTTGTCCGAGAGCTGGATGTACAGACGGACATTGTCGCCCTCACGGGGGATGATCATGGCGGATCCATGCGTTGAATGGATAGCGGTGCGATTGCGAATATCTGGAAAGTCTGTGTCTGGTACCGAGTCCACGACGCCCCAGACGTAGTCTGGTAGGATCGATTAGGGATGCGGGGGAGGCAACGTAACAGTGGGATCAGACTACCAGTTTGCTCGCCTTCCATATCAATCCCTAGAGTCTTTCGGATCCACGAATGTGCTCCTGCACGCCAGACATCGATTCCGGGCACCCTCGTAAGCGGGGTACGACTCACCATCTGCCCCAACGACAAATTTGGCATGTATGACTTCCGTCTTGGGCTCGTTGCCAGTCGCCTCCAGATGCTCTACGGTGACCTATAGTGGCAGCTGTTCGCGGACCCCGAAGCGAGCGATTGGCAGATCACTCACCTTTACTGGGTATGAGGAAAGGCTTGACAGTTCATTCGGATCGTCCGAAATCTCGATGGCGGACGGCCGTCTCGGGCGTTCCACGTCAACGCCGTGGGCCTTCATAGAATCAAGAAAGATGGCTTCTATTGCTCCTTGATGAAGTGTGATCTGGCGGGATGTTCATGAATCAACGTAAGGGGGGCACTTTTGACGACAGGGGTGTACCTCAAATGGATAGCGTGCAGTCGGGGCAGTGACATCAGGGGCGCGACCAGTACACTGTGGAAGGTTGTCCTTTAGACACGCGAGAAGCGCTCCGACGCCGAAGACGGCCCACCTCTATCCCACCGTCGTGGCGGGGATTGTAGAAAGCCTGGAGCCATCACGACCCATCAGGCGCGCGGCCAGTGCAGCCAAGCAAACGGTGACGTACACACATGTGCATCTGGTTGCCCTCCCGGATCAAGCGCTGAGCGAGCCCATAGCTCTGTGGAAGTGTTGGGAGCCGCGACGAGAGACGGAGGGCTGGGGGGGCTGTACCTGCAGCACCTCGATCGTTCTTGGCTGGATGCCGTCCGCCTGGCCGGCGGCGACCTTGACGGGTCTGGCGCAACTCAATGACGGGCCACGCGCGAGGACAGCGACGAGGGATGTGCTCCGTACCGTTTGTCGATGATCCGCACGCGGGTGCCTGCGGTTGCGAGTGCGTTGGCACACATGACGCCTGCGGGGCCAGCGCCGACGATCAAGACGTCCACGCGACTCTCCGCTGGCATCGTGGATGGTGTGGGTGGGGACAAAGCTGGCATGGCGGTCTCCACACGCGGACGGCTTTTTGAGGAACTCGAGGAACGTGTCCCTCGGTGGGTGCCGGATTGTCCAGCTGATACCAAGACCAAGGAATGTATTGTGCCTCGGTGTTTGCCAGCACCGGCTTCTCGACTAGCATACGGAGGGGCCCAACGGAACCAAGTTTGGGGTCCGACAGCGACGGCTTCGGATCCCTCCACAGCACCGTCGCCAGGCACGGCGTACGGACGGATCCAGGTTGGCTGCGAGAGACGAGGAGGCGCAGCGGGTGTGGGCGCAATGCTCGACCCCCCGCCAGGCTCGCCAGCGCCCGGGACGCCGCGGTCCCCAGGGGCATCCGTCAACGTGACCGCCTGATGTCTACGTGATGATTGGACGGCGGCTAAAAAAAAAAGGAACCTGCAGAAGGGTCCTGATACCACGCACTTTTCAGACACCCGACGGTCTGTCTGCCACCATGCTTAGCGCGCAGTGGACAAGGCAGATCTTGAATCAGGCAGTACACATGACCTTGCCTAGGCGCGCGGTGGCAGCTCGAAGGGATGGCAGCGACGGCGCCCGCTAGCGAGCTCAGACCGTGAGAGACGTCAGGGCCTGATAGAGGACGTTGGCGGCATTACTCGTCGGATGGGCCACACAACACGTCTGTCTACAAGAGAACGCGCTCATGTGTTCATGAATCGCGCAAAATAACCATCCATCTCCGCAACGCCATCCAGAGGCGCGATCGTGCCCACGTATCCGTCCGGTCGCACTACCACAACGGCACCTTTGTCGGCCACGCCATAGTAGGCGTATCCCCGTCCACCGATGGTGCCCGTCGCGTCCGTGTCATCGATCAGGACCCTGGGAGACACCGTCAAGACACCCGCGCCTCGGATCATATCCATCCTCACCTGGACCAGTGCGTTCTCAACAACGGCGGCACTTTTAAAAAGTCGAATTCCTCCTTCTTCCCCTTACTAATCGTCACGACATCGAACCGTGGCCCCCTCGAGCCATATTTCGTCAAGAGTCGCCCCAGGTTCTCCGCCACTGCCTCGACCCTTTCTCTCTGAAGCGCATCATCCATGTCGCCCGTGAACACGAGGAGTTTGTAGCGGAAATCGGACGGGAGGAGATCCTGTAGCTCGTACGGCCATGCATCCGCTGCGCGTATAAACGTTTGTGGTGGAACACGTTCACCGATGACAAGGTTCGTGGCCAGGGATTGGTGCGCACTCATGACAGCCACGGATGAATGGTAGTGCACACCGATACCGCTCGTGAACCCGCCAAAGGTCTGAAACGTACTATTGGCTGCGATCAGCGCGCCCACACGACGCATCGTTCCACTCACTTCAGGAATTGTGCGTGGGAGACGCCGTCTGTGTTCTGATCCGTCAAGGGTTTTCCCGAGAAAAGAGCCGAAAACGTCTTGTCAAACGCGATAAGATCTTGCGCGTACTTGCGGCGCTCCGACGCGTACTAGACGGCAAGTATGTCAGGCACGCGCACGGTCTGCGACAGCGGCGACGGACGGTCGACAAAAGGGACATCTTCGCCCAGCCGCGGATCACGAAGACGAGTTTCCAGGCTGCCATCGACGGTCACGCACGTGGAACAACAGGTCCTTTTTGTGCTCACCGAGATTGTGCGCGTCGTTGATGCTCGCGTTCATGCCCTGACCTGAACGGCGATCAGCCTGTCGCAAGACACAGACTTTGGGAACAAGCCACCTGCTTTAGGCGAGTGCGTGTGACAGGCGTCCCCGGCAATAAACACGCGATCCTTGACCGAGAACTTGGACGCCACGCGTTGACCAACTGATCGACGATCACACAAACCAGAAAAACGTCTGGGGTAGACAAGGACTCACTGATGTACAACGTCCACCAGTCGATTCCTTCATTCGTGGGACTAAGTGAGAACGGGCTGAGAGATCGTTGTGCCACCTGTACCACAACGTAAAGTCAACACCTTCGTACGACAGGAGGAGACAGATACCCGTAGCAATTGTTCGGGTCCGACTCTGTCCTTGTCGACCCTCCCTGTATCTGGGTTCAGCACGTCCACACTCTTGTCGGAAAGTTGCATGTAGATCCGGACGCGATCGGCTTCACGGGGGACCAGCAGGCACGAGCCAGTCTCAGAATGGACAAGACTCTTATTTCGGATATCTGGGAAATCAGTGACTGGAACCATGTCCAAAACGCCCCAAATGAAGTCTGTTGGGAGATATGGAATGCCGAGATACTAAACAAACCGGGCAACATATTCTCACCAGTAAGTTCGCCATCCATGCTGATGCCGAAAGACTTTCTGACCCACGAATGGGCTCCTGTGAGCCGTCCGTGAACGTCGACACGCGTGGAGTGGAATCGGAGCCTCAAACCGTCTGCGCCGAGCACGAACTTTGCGTGCACGATTTCCTCATGTGGCTCCCTGTCGGGTCCCACGATGTGCTCCAACGTCACCTGAAATTCCCGCCATTGGCATGCGTGCACATGCCGGCGTGGAACAGAAGCGGCTCACCTTGACCGGATGAGAGACAGGATCGGCCAATTCTCTCTCATCCGCCGATAATTCTATCGCGGTGGGGACGGTCAACCGTTCCACTTCAACACCCAGCGATTGCATAGAGTCCAAAAATATGGACTCGATCGCTCCTTGGTGGAGCGCAACCTAGGAACCTGTCTTCAAGCAACCGTAACCGGAGCGCCCATTGAGACATACTTCGAAAGGATAGCGTGCTGAGGGCGCAGTCACGTCCGGAGCACGACTCGATCTCTGTCGACGAACGATGAGACCGACGAAACGTATGCGCCATACAACGCCCACCTGGATGCCGCCGTCCGGTCCGGGGTCATAGAACGCCTGTAGGGCAGGCATCAGAAGATTGGCGCTCGCAATGTCAAGTTACCAACAGCCATGTGTACTTGACATCCCTCCCGCAGAAGACGTTCTGCGATCCCGTAGCTCTGTCGGGGACGTCGTTTGTCGGAGCTGGTGAGCCACGACAGAAATGCACACCTGAAAGACCTCGATGGTTCGAGGCGAAATTCCGTCGGCTTGGCCGGCCGCAACTCGGGCAGCACTACGTGGTATGTCGGTGAGCGACACACACGACGGCAGCCACGAGTGCTCACCGTTTGTCCACAATCCTGACGTTCACCCGCGCATTGGCTAGGGCATTGGCACACATGAGCCCAGTGGGCCCCGCGCCGATGATGAGAACATCCACCTCAGACTGGCAAGGCAAAGACATTGAAGTGTGGTCCACCAAGATTCGATCCACCTATATATAAATCAGGTAGAAGAGGCGGGGCGTACATGTCATCAAGCAATGTTTCATCCTCTGATTACCGCGACACAGGGAAACTGAGGCACGGTGGGCAGGAACTGGAACCTTTTTTTTTGCGCAGCCTAACTCGATCAGGGAGGCTTTCCTGACGCGCCCTGTTCGCCCTGAGGTGTTCTGGCGGTGAGAGAAGCGATAAATACATACCCATATCTCTGAGTAGTCAACTGCGTTTACTTAATGAACCCATCGGGGATGGGCCACCGAATCTATGGGTCACGCCACGTAATGATCCCAGAGCAATGGTGCCCGAGGCGCTATGACCAGACGCGGAAGTCATAATGAGGAGCGACCAAGACGAAAATACTTCCAGCCTGGTCCTTTCCACGATCAGTCGGAATGCTCACGATGCTTATGTAAAGCAACCGCGTCAAACTTGGAGAGGGGTGTCTTGGCACAGTTAGGCACTACGCACTGAGATGTCCGCAGTCAGTTTTCCGGTGAAATCAGATGGGCAACTGAATCTGAACCCACGCCCCCGAAAACATTGGTAAGGCGGTAAGACATCGAGTTCGAAGCACCTGTGATGAAGCTGCTTAGATGGCATGTGACACCGGGACCGATTTTATTAGCTTATAAGCTCATGAAACACTTTTGCTTGTGCGGGCATTCTTGCTCTTTCCTAGCGTCATGAAAGAGACATCGACCATCAGGTATCCTACCACGAAGCCACAGAGCACAGGACTCGATTGACGTCATCTGAATGTGCAGCATGATCACATTAGCCTGCTATTCTTCAGCGTGTGGCTCAGCGAAGGCTCTTGTCCGTGTGGCGCGGAACCGGGCCAAGCAATCGTGCCTGAGAATTCGAGATCGACGGTCCTGGCAGCGAGCGCTCCGGCACTAGAAATGTATCGCAAAAATTCCCCTCACCGAGCCACTAGATTACACGAGTTGTTCAGGAGGGAAGGGGATCAGTTTCTATGGCGACTCTTCAGATGGGATGTGGCCAGTCGCATTGGCATGCACAGGGTGACACTTGACAAGGAATTCTGCAATGCTTGGGTGCGGTTACAGTCCAGTGCAGGGGACAACATAACAGCTTCCACAGGGGGAGACCCGGGATTTCACCACAGGCCGCCAAGGTAGTGACAGTGGGAAACGACACCTTGTTATGGGTTGTATAACACAACACAGCACTCTATGGCGCAGGAAGGCTTAGTACACAGAATGTACCCGGGAAATGGATGAAGCATATCGGTAAAGAACCGGGCCCGACAGGTCAAAACTCACCACAGGATATCGTTAGGGTCAGCTGAAACTCGAGTGTCACATGGACGAACGAAAATAGCTATATGTTAAATGACAGTGAACAGGCTGTACAACAGAATAGCAAGACAGCACCGGGTAAAAGGGATACAATCAGTAATCATCGTAAAACTTCGATGGGAACAAGAGTGAGTGAGAAAAAGAGAACTTGACAGAAATACATTTCCTTCATTGTTAAATCTGGAGAACGAGAGAATTCCTTTTGTCGTTGACCACTCTTGAATGCAAGAACAAATTACTTACAATACCACGTACCCCCTTCATACATACCTTCTTCAAACCTCGCTACCCAAAGCACACCGGACGTATTCAGAACTCTCGGCGCCTTCCTTTGTGAGCAGGATATCTCGAACCTGGGAACCTATTTACTTTTAAGCGGACGGATATAGATCGGACTCACTTCCACAGGGGGGTTAAGGTCGAATGCCTCCGCTCGTTCCCATCGTTCCAGCCTTGTCATCCCAATGCACGGACCAAACTCGTACGACCTAAAGCTATCATAAGAAGAGAACGATCCACCGAACGAAACTAACATGTCGAAGAAACGCAACATTTGGTGTATCTTGTTCTGACCCTCCGAGTGGACTATAAACCCAAAAACAGGACAAGTTCCTATTCTGTTCACCGTGAGATTCGTGCGTGCGTACCAGGAGGTATGTATCCCATCTTTGACCTGACTTCATTGTAGTATTTGCGGTAACGACCGGCTTTGTCTTCGGCATCTAGGTGCTCCCTCTCTATCACCGCCGGGGAAGACTTCTGTCTCTCAAACTGCGGTTGGGGCTGCGAGCGTGCTTTCCTAGTGAGCCCAGAAGATGGTTGCGCTCCGCGCCTCCGCTTAGCCGGGACAGCGTCCTCTTCGTCAGAGGATACCTCATAAACCTCGTTGGCCTGGGCCTTTGCATCACTCTCCGCCTCGACTGAAGTCTCTACCCGCTTGTTTTTCCGTTTTTCTGAACCCGGCGTCTTCTGTTGCGACTTCCCGGTGGGGGCAGAGTTGGTCCGCTTAGCACTTGCAAATGAAAGAGTACCCTGCTTCAAGTTTGGCATGTCAAATACTCGGGCAATTTTATTTGAAGCTGAGGATGGATGCGAGGAATCAAGCCAAGTTCGACAAGAAGTTAGAGAACAGACGACAAGGGGACTTGCACAGCCCTCGCATATCACGTGATCGCTGACGAATTCCGCTGGTCCGGTCCCTGAAGGTAAATATGCGTTCGAGTATGCTATCCGACATGATACAAGGGAAATGCACGTCAGCCTCAAAACTCAAAGTCGCCCGACTGTCCCCCAGCGTGAAAGCGGAAACCGCCGCCCCCGAACGACCCTCCGCCGTGAAACTGCGCGAATATGTCCGCTAGATCCGCTGGGTTCATGGCGCCAAATGGCCCACCCATGCCACCCATGCCACCCATGCCAGAACCACTCTGCCCATCCTCGTCCTCTCCCATATCGTACCGTTCTCGCCGTTGAGGATCCGAAAGCACAGCATGTGCTTCAACGACGAGCTTGAATTTCTCCTCGTCTCCGCCCTGCAGAGAAACGAGAATGAGCACACATCACAAGAACCAAAACGCGGTCACCTTATCTGGGTGATGCTTCAGGCTTTCTCGACGGTATCCCTTTTTGATGTCCATGTCCGAACAGTCTCGGGGAACACCTGAACGTGTACGTCAGGAGACGTTTTTCCGAGGCCGAATAGACACCTACCAAGAATCTTGTAATAATCCTTTGTCTTACTTCGCTTGAGGGCTGCCTCAGCCTTCTTAAGCTCGATCCTAAGGGATCTGACATCGGCGTCGGCATTCTCAAAACCAGCCTGTTCAATCGATGACTTGAAGTCCGCTACGGCCGCGTCGAATTTCTCAAGATGCAGATTGATCCGGGCACGAGTACGTAGCGCTTTGAAAGACGTTGGAAGGAGAGTGAGGGAAACTTCAGTATCTGCCAAAGCTTCATCGTACATTTCAAGCTATGTTCAAGGACGTAAGAAGTGGTATACCATTATATTAAAAACATCTAGTACCTTTACTAGTGTGGTGGCACGGTTTGATAACAGGGTAGCACGGATCTGCCCCCCTCTACCCTCCTCTTCTGCCTCGCCTATGCGCTGTTAAGAGTATTCAGGGTGACCGCCATAGTCACAGCGGCATCACGCACCTCCAAACACTCCGTATAATGAGTGACCGCCTCGTGCAATTTACCGCCCTTGAAGGCCGCATTACCTTCTTCCTTTATCCGTTCCACGTCTTTTATACGCTTCCTTAGACGTGAAGCAACATCATGTTCAGGGTCCAACCGAAGTGCCGACGCGACGTGTTGAAGTGCTTGCGAGAGCTTACCGGAAAGGAAGAGTACTAGCCCACGGACAGCGAGAATCTCCGGGGAATTTGGATCATATCTCATAGCGTCACTGCACGAAGAAAAGACAGTTAGGCAATGGTGTGACACCCACCACTTCACTTACTTGGCGGCGACGTTGGCAGCATCCCAATCGGCACGTGCGAGTTCCAACTCGACTTTCCACAAGCGCCATTGCACTGGCACCTCGCCGCTTTCGCCCTCTATACTTTGTAGACACTTGGCTAAAGCTAGTCGGGCCATTCCCCACTCCTTTTTGCGTTTCGCGCTGTCGAAGTTACGTAAATGAGCTTCAAGCTCGAGGGCCTTCTCCTGGAGTTGCAATGCACCAGCGTTGGTCGGTTCCAAATCAGTGACCGCACGTAGCGTCGTCAGAGCAGGCCCCGAGGAGCCCAAAGCGAGATGACATCGTGCAAGGCGGATCAGAGTTTTCGACGAAGGTTCGGTTGACTGCAACACAGCAGCCTGCTGACAATCAACCAGTGCCGGCCGAAATCGTTTCAATGCCATGTAAGATGCGGCACGGTTAGTGAGATAGGAAGGCTCAGTAGGCTTCATATCTGGAAGGAGCACTGTCAACCAACCACACAAGATTTATTGGGCAGAGCGGACCTATTGCTTTGGTATATAGGTCAATAGCATCGTTATACTGTTTTGCTCTGAAGGCAACATTTCCCTGTTCTTTTATGTCGTCTGCGGTGGGTCCTGTGGGTTTCTCCTGTGGAGGACTCTCGAGCGATTGTGCGGATGGAGGGGAGAGAGGACTTGTGGGTTTCGATTGGACCCCTGGTTGAGTTTGTGTCCTGAGATTGAATTAATGGGGCCAACAGGGACAGTTGGTAAAGGAGGCGCACTTGATGCCGTTCGCCTGGGCCTGTTTCTTCGCTTGGGTCTTCTTTTTGTTGGTCATTTTTCTAGAAGCAAGCCAAACTCTGTTAGCAAGGAAGGACCGAAAAGCGTCCAGAATGTTGTGATCGTGCCCACGGCCGAACGTCCGAGAAAGACAAAGGCACAGGGCACAAGCGTTGGCAAGTATGGACTCAAGCAACGAGGACAAGATATTATAGATTAGCTACCAAAACGGGAAATATAGTCACGTGTCTGAATCGGGTCTAAAAAGGGAACTAATTCTCATCTAGTCGCCCGCGACGAGACCGAATCGTCCAGTTTCGCTGCCAACCTCGACGACGCCCTGCGCTGAACAACTCGTTGACCGCCAAGCTCACCGTCGAGATCATTGCTACCATCGTTCTGGGTTGCAGGAAACGCTATCTTGATGGCTTCTCCTGGTTCTCCGCGCTCGCCAGACTCGGGCGACGATACCACCCCCCAGTCGACGTACAGAGCCTCGCAGCCGCGCACGCATGATCATCGGCGTCACGTGAGCACAGGCAGGCCACCTTCCGGTGTGTACATGCCTGCTGGCACCCCTCCGACCCCTGCCCCATCGCCCGCCCCGGCCAGCTCTCTTTTCGCCGATGCCTTCCACCTCTCCAAAGTACAGTCAGCATCGTACGATCTCGCAAATTTGTCCCGCATCGAGTTTGCAAACCTGACTGCCCTCGGCCCTGCGTCTCGTAAACGCTACCTCGTGTCCCTCCTTAATGATTGCACGCCTTCGGAGCTTCTCTTCATCTCACAAACTATTGCCCCCATGCTCAGGCGCGATTTCCTTGCGGAACTTCCCCCCGAGATCGCACTACACATTCTTAGCTTCGTAGACGATCCGAAGACCCTTTCCAGAGCTAGCCAGGTTTCCAAACGATGGCATGACCTTGTTCAGGACGAATGGCTTTGGAAAACGATGTGCGGGACGTATCGATTTAATATGGAAATGGATAAAACTGAGGAGGTAGGATCTGACGACGAGATCGTCGAGGAGTCTTCCAGAGAGACAAATTCATTCCCAGTTCACCCGATGGACCCAGCCCTACAAACCCTCACGGTGACAGAAAGTCTCAAGCGACAGGAGCAGTCACCCCTTTCCTCGTGGAGACGAACCCTTGGCGACAAGTCGGTGAACGGCTCTCTATTATCCTACCGGAAACACTTTCAGTACTCCTACATCATTAGTGAGCAACAGCTGTCCAAATCAAACCTACCACGTACTAACAACTTGTCGAGTGTCTAACATGCGAAGAGGCGGCTATCTTCTTCGCTCGCACCGTATGCCCATTGCGACACCCGATAGTAGCGTCGTTACATCCGTAGCGTTGGACTCGGATCGGGTCGTCGTCGGTTGCGCCAACTCAAAAGTTCATATCTACAGCGCTAACACTGGTGTTTTATGTCGCACCCTCATCGGGCACGATCAAGGTGTGTGGGCAGTGCACCTCGTCAGTCGCGGTGGCTATTGGGACGAACCCGAGAACGATACCAAGGCATCTGGGGATGAGTCTGCGGCAGCATCGTCTTCCAACTCGCCTACCAACGGCTGCGTGCATATGAAGTATCGTCGGGCGTTAGGACTTGACGTGCCAAGGAAGAGGCGACCAAGAACGGCACAGCGGTCAGAGAGTCCAGGCAAGCCGAGTGACCTGTGCTGCACCTCAGAAGGCTGGGGTCAACCCAATCCGATCGTCGTTAGTGCTGGTTGCGACAAGAGTCTGCGCGTCTGGGACGTGGTATCAGGGTACGATCCCTATGGTTCCTTTCCCCCGCTGCAAGCTATTTACGACTCGCTTTAGCCATTGTATCTACATCCTACGGGGCCACACTGCAACAATCAGGTGTGCGCGTGTTTTACACAACCGGCCAATCGCGGTGACTGGCTCCCGTGACACGACGGTTCGCGTGTGGGATATACAGAAAGGCCGAATGCTTCGCGTGTTACAAGGGCATTCAAATAGTGTCCGATGCCTCGATGTCTGTGGTAATAGGGTGGTCAGTGGAAGTTATGACGCAAGTTGCCGAGTACGTCCAATGATTCCATATCTGGGCACTCTGATGAATGCGGCCCGATAGATATGGGACGTCGACACGGGGGAATGTTTACACGTCCTCGCTGGACACGAGCAAGCAATCTATTCGGTCGCATTTGATGGTGTCCGCGTTGTTTCCGGTGGCATGGATACGACCGTCCGCGTATGGGATGCCGCGTCAGGGTCAGTCCGTCCTCTTGTTGACTACTCTCTCCCTTGGGGATTCCAATGGCTGTCACAGGCAATGCGTTGCGTTGTTGCAAGGACACACGGCCCTCGTGTGTCAGTTGCAACTTTGCCCTGCCACAGGCCTCCTCGCCACCGGTGGGTCGGATGGAAGGGTTATTACGTTTGATCTGCGCAACTACACGCTGTTGCAACGAATCCCCGCCCACGATTCTTCCGTCACATCCCTCCAGTTCGATTCGAACTTTCTCATCACTGGGGGCAACGATGGCCGGGTGCGGGTGTATGAGACACAGAGTGGTGTGCCTGTCAGGGACTTTAGCGAACGATGCGAGAGCGTGTGGAAGGTGGCTTGCAAGGGAGGAACGTGCGCAATCATGTGTAAGAGGTCGGGGAAGATGGTGATCGAGATTTGGTCGTTTAGGCCGAGGACGTTGTATATGTAGTCTATGAGGAATCCCTTTCTGTATTTTGTTGTCCTACATACTGTATACCATTTAATTGGCATGCTAGTTGTGACTTGGTCGTCTCGCTGTTGTAACAGTACAAGGGTTACAGGAAGCATCTCACTGACTTGGATCAAGAGGTATATAGGCCCAATAACATGTCCACACGACGCCCTCCTCGCCAACAAGGGACGTGAAGCTCTCCGCCTCGTTGTGCACTCCCGTATCTGCCCAGTTCCACCCCAACGCCCCTCCGCCCAGATCAAGCCAGCGATCGCCTTCGTCCGAGGGCGACTCCGCGTCGTCCCAACCCTCGCCAAAGCCCAGCTTGTCCACCAACGAACGCACGCCGAGACCCTGCCGCTGATACCCCGGGTCCACGTGCAGTCCCCCGATGCTCCCGCCCAAGCGCATCATCGCACGCGCGACGGACTCGGACTCGGACACTTCCGCACCAGCGTGTTCGTGTGGGTGGGATCGGACGCGCACGAACGCCGAATCAGACGCACGGATCTGGGAAGGAAGCACCGCCGCCTCGCCCGCGCCCTCGTCTCCAGAGCCGACATCCGGCCTGCCATCGCATCGCACCACAGTCGGAGTCCCGGTGAGCCGACAGTGGTCCGCCAACGTCCCCGCTGGCACCCGGCGCGGAAAAGCACACCGCGCATAGGAATTCTGGGACGCCGACACGGGCGCGAGGACGTCCGTCCATTTCCCGTGCACGCCCCCGACGACGATCATGGGAGGATCCGAGTCGGCGCCGGCGTGGCGCCGGTGCCGCTGCGGCAGCTCGGATGGGCCAAGCGCGACGACGGCAGAGTTGTACGCCGGGCGCGCGTCGCGAGCCATGTCCCGGAGGCGCTCAAACACCTGCTCGACGTGCGTCTTCTCTGCCTCCGTCGGCGGCTCGGTGTGCGACTCGCCCGAACAGAAGAAGTAAAACTGGCCGTTGAGCGGGCAGAAAATGACCATAGAGAACAGTGCGGGATCGGAATGGGTGGGCGCGGGGAGGGCATCGGGACGGAGGAGTATGGTGGACCAGAGCAAACATTTGGACAGATCGAGGTCTTGTAGCGTGCTGGCATGAGGGCCGGTGTTGAGGATGGCCCCTAGGATCTGGAGGCTGTAGGGTACGTGCGGTGCGAGTAGCCTGACGAGCGCCAGTAAAGTATTGGGGGTCAGGGCGATGCGATGGAGCTGTGGGTCTGGCGAGCTCATCGCGCCCGACGCGAGGAGGGACACGGTCACGACCGCGTCACTCGTCACATCCACATGAGGTGTGCTCTGCACCTTTGAACGTCGGGGTGTCATGTCCATGTCCAACTTCAAAAGTAAGCAGAGTACAGGTCTCTGGGAATCAACAATCAGGCTCGTGTCGACCTGTCCTTTGTACCGCAGCTCTTCTCCAACTCTTCCTCTTCCTTTCTTAATCGCGCGGTAGCTGCCTCCAATGCCCGTCGCCGTCTATCCTCGGCAGAATCGTCCACAAGAGACGGTCCACCTCCTCCAAGAACATGGACCAACGCCTCAGCTTCTGCGTTTGACGAGGGCTCGTAGGCGCCGCTCAGATCGGCCAAGTAATGCGTTCCGCTCTTCTCGGCCGCTTCGAACTCGGCAACCTCCCTGTTGAGTAGCGAATTGAGTTCTTTGAACTAGTGATACGTGAGTAGTTCCGGAGACAAGGAACAACAGTCAAATTATACGTTACATTGTTATCGTGGTCGCCCCAGACATTGTGCGCCAGCTCGTGACAGAGCACCCGACGGACGTCTAAATATGGTCTGAATCCATCATATGCGTCTGTCCGTATGCGCAGTTTGATGGATTGTCCCGCGCTGACGTTGAGTCCTAGCAAGTGCGGTTGTTCGTGGGGAGCGAGTTCGGTCAGCACGCCAACGGAAAACTTGTGCTTCTGCATGACGTGCCGAATTGCGGGGTCACGCGACAGCTTCGTTAATCGTTCGAGTGCCGTCTCTGGCTTGGGCAAGTGGCTCAACGGCTCGATCTTATGAAATCCATATGCTGTCGAAGCGACAGTTGCAGCGCCGGTCGAGCGGACCTAGGTTCGAGGCGTCATCGAACATTTGTGTAGAATATACCACAGCACACACACCTTAACGTGAGGTTTGAGAGCCCGTTCACGCAGGATCCTCTCCTTCCGCTGGTGCTCCGACTCGGTCGCAGTGAGAGCATCTATCTCCTGCATGGTCGATCCCAGCATCTATACTTTGATCCCGTCCCGAAGGCCGATCTGAGCTAGCGAAACGTTGTCCGCATGCTGAACCTTCTTTCCTCGAAACAAGAGTTTCTGGAAAGATGGCGGCACACATGTCAGCTCTTCCAGCAGGGCCTCTAGGCGGGTCAGGGGGGCATCGGGGGGCAACGAAACCTCGTACGTTGTTCCACGAAAGGTGATCGAGAAGGAGATGGTCTCTGGGGCCGCTGAGGACATGGCCGTCGCAGAACGAGATGGTGACGCGTCCTGCCATCCAAAAGAGGCACGTCTGCCCCTAGAAGGCCCACGCCCCTAAACGACCTTGGCTCCCGCCGCCATGACGGAGAAATTCGTACAAACAGCACTCCGCGATCTGAATTTGCTTACTAGAGCGCTTTGGGGCAACCCACAGGCGACACTGAAGCACGATGACCGCTCGGGACTCGAGTACATCGACCTGTCAGGGCATACCAGGGCATTCACCCTCCTCTTCGGAGCGGCGGTCCCAGCCAGCAAAAAAATAATGGTGAGGGAGGAATACCGCATGGCATTGAAAACATTGGAGACGGCTACTATTTATGATGGCGGGGTTTGCATCACAGGTCAACCTGGTATCGGTAAGCCCAGTACAGTGTGCTACGTCTTTGGCTTTGAACTTGAGCACTATGCTGATGCCAGGGAAAACACTTTTCCTTGCCTACGTGCTGGTCAAACGTCTTGGAAAGAGACAGGCCGTTGCGTGGCACTTATGGTATAGCTGTGGCAATTTGCACTATGCAATGCTCAGAGAGACAGCATCTCTCCACCACGAGGGGGACACAGACCCACTGTATGCGTTTCGTCCCATCTGGGGGCTCTCGGATTCCAATTCCACCACTCCACAACCCCCACAAACATTTTATGGCACCCCAGATTGTGTCACAACCATCCAGGCCGCCTCATCCAGGGAGTACCAGTGCAGGAAATGGTGCAAGTATCCTGGAGCTGAGCGCTATGTGATGGATATCTGGTCCGAGGAGGAGATCGAAGGCCTCGCGTAAATGGCTCCCAGCCCCTTTATTTGGCCTGAAACTAACGGAACAACCAGCCGACTGTTGGGTGTTGATATCAAGCGCATGACCCTTCTTGCGAAGAAATGGGGCGGAGTTCCTCGAGACCTCCTACGTCTCCTCAAGCATTCAGACAAAATGACTGAGATCTCATATAGGAACAGTGCTGCGACATGTGTGATGCAATGTCGGGAAATGCTGTCCACAATTCAAGTGAACGCCTATCCCGATGAAACCGTATCACCATTCTACCTCTGTCGGCCCAGAATACATCCCGAGGGTGGTGCCCTTCGCATGCTCTCCCGTGCTGTCATACCAACAGCAACCCTTTGCTCTCTCTTAGCAGAGGCACTCCTGGATCTGGACAGTTTCGCGAGAGTGTCTTTCTTCCGTGTTCTTAGACAACACGACGGAACCCGTTCAGCAAGTGGTTACATATTTGAAAATTGGCTCCACAGCTTCTTTCTTGCGTCGCGGACCATGGAGTGCCACTGGCTACAAGGTCTTACAGGTGTCTCTATGCTGCAAGGAGTAGCTTCTCCCATTCCTGCAAGTTGGTCCGACGTCAGTGTTGCACGACCCCCATACTATTGGGTAGCGCCAACCGAATTCGCCAGCATCGACTGCGCACTCGTGCTCGAAACAGGAATCTATGCGATTCAGGTGATCCTGAGCTCCGGACACAGCTCACCAATCAAAGATCTGCAGGCATTGCGAGAGAACCTGCCAGAGGATTTGAAGGACCTTCCTTGGAGAGTATTGTTCGTTGGAGACGATACTGACTCGGCCGAGGCGGCTGCAAAGAAGTGGCTTGGCAAGGTAGCTTTCCCGCCGAAGCAAGCACCTCTGGCAATTGGTTGGTCTGCATTGGATCCTGTGAACCTGAATGGTTCTTGGAAGGTGTGCAAGCTGGTTGATGCGTCAAGGCTGTTCTGATGGGCGTTTAAAGGAGTATCGCAATAAAATCGAACCTCAACCGGATGAAGGGAGAAACGAAGCGTTAATGCAAGTGGATGAACGAGCATCCGTGGTTGTCAATGGATCCTTATAATCCATCGCAGACGTGCTTGCCTTGAACGTTGGTCAACCGTTTGTATAGTCGAAGGAACTGTGTTTCAAAGAATGTTTGTTAGTTCCCAGTGTCCCTCAGCTGTCATGCATTGCGTGCGAAAAGGTGTACTACTGCAGAGCACCGTGTGGGAAGCAAACGCACTTTTCGTCATTATTGCAGGCCCCGCTGGGCAGGGTCCGGTCCACCGCGGGCGCAATGCTACTTGTCCCTGGACCATTTGTCAAGATTCCCAAGCTGAAAATTCTTAAGACAGGACGTGCAAGTGTTGTCAGTTTGCACCCCAGTAGTAAGCAACGGTAAGTTATTGTACCATGCCTCAGAGTGGCTGTTCGTCGTGACATGTCTCATGGGGTCACTCAGGTTCATTAAACCCTGCAGAGTTTTTACGGGCAGGGGGTCACCGTCGTCCGAGTCCCCTTAAGTGTTGGATAAACATATCCGAACTCAGGGCTTCGCTTTTCAGCAAGCCCCTCGAGGCAGCCTGACGTCAAGTTCGCTCTTGTATGTATTCTCGTAATGACATCTAGAACTCACCAATGTCCCTCACAAGCAGGTTTCCTCGCGGCTATGTCCGCCCCCCTAAAGTTTCTAAGACTGGTGTTTATTCGCAAGCAAGTGTTTTATAGCATTTGCCGTTATCACTTGCCTGATTCATCCGCCGGTCAAGACTATCTGCCTTCGCGGGACATTCGTTGCTCGTTTATGATTATCTGCTCACTCTTGCGCGCGAGGTACGTTTTACGCGATGGTCGCAAACTAGCTTGATCGGGACACTATGACAGGTCGCATACGTCTGGAATACACCATGGACAATCGTCAAAGCACTCTTTTTGATCAACCGGTATGGGAATCTGATCGGACAAACATTCGTGATGCTAGAGGAGACGGGCCATTTGAGCCACGGCTCCCAAGAAGTACATCTCCTTCTGTGACCTTTCCTCTGCGAGGAGCTCAATTCCATACCAGTTTTGTAGGGCCTTTCACGTATACTGCTTATTCTTTGGACTCTTTTCGGGAGAGTCAATCCGCTGTGAGTGTATCCCCTGCGTCGCAAAACGCCTTTTGATTACCACGCAAAGTTTTGGTCGTCATGCGTGCCTGTGCAATCTTGAGATGCACGCGCAGCGTTGCGCTGTTCTTAAGTGTATCATACATTATTTGTGTAATAGGTCTCCTGGCGGTGGTAACCAATTTCCCGGGGATACCTAACCGTGGGTGCCGTCTCTTGACGTTCCATTTGATGCATCACGGCTTTTTGGGCAGGTCCGGAATTCCTGCACCTAAATGAAATCGGTATATGCTTCATGAACCTGCCTCGTATGTTGCTCGTCTCCGCTTGTTGTACCATTTATCTCATTC
This sequence comes from Boletellus deceptivus, assembly GCA_038090195.1. NCBI lineage: Eukaryota > Fungi > Basidiomycota > Agaricomycetes > Boletales > Boletaceae > Boletellus > Boletellus deceptivus. The sequence continues at coordinate 42,239 of JBBPMG010000092.1, forward strand.
GTGTGTGTCGTAGCCAACTTTGTAAGTCTCTTTTTCCCTGCAGGGATGTCTGTTAGGATTGCTATCACGTCGGGTCCCCCAGTGGATGTTGTGGTTGATGCCGTGGGTAATTCACAGCTGGACACCGTACGCCCTATCCTTACTCACAAACCAGACTATCATTCGATTGCTTTATCTTCGCGGTCGTATATAGCAGTCTCTGGCGGCTGTCCAGGGGAAGCCGTGGTGTCTACACATTACGGTTGATCCGTCTTCTCACACGAGATGGTGAGGATGTTGCGATTCTTGCCTATGTGAGTAGTTTCCGTCGTTCTGACCGACCCCCTAGCTTTATTATTTTATCTCGTAAGGATTCTCAGAAGTTCTCCGAGATGATGACTTGACGAGCACACAGGCAGCTTTGGTCAACGACTTGTTCAGCATCCTATGTTGGTACGTCTTTCTGATCAATGCGAACAGAACATCGCCTGTTTTTCTGACTCGGCGACATGACCAGGACGGCCTGGGGTCAGGTGAGCGTTCAATCGACGGTCGTCCTTGCAGTCGTCTTGAGAAGTTGATCGTACATCATGGAACAGGATCCAAGAAGCTTTATCCAGTCATTGTGAGCAAAGTCGATGTGCGACGTGTGCGTTTTCCTGAAAGCACACCCCCTTCTTTTCTGTGTCGAACGGCAGAATCACGTATCCGTTTATTTCGGTCGTCGGACAACGCGTCATACTCAACCTCCGAGAGTTCCGATCCGGACCAGCCTCCACGCGCGATCTCAGCAAGGAGGTCGACAGACAGATCGCTGCGATGCACGACGAGCTGTTGTTCCGTCAATGGGGAAGTGAACCCGATCGAGAGGAGGCGAGCAGTGGGATGACCGGCATGGCGGACCTGTCTCGCAGACCGGTCCGGAGAACTCCCGGTGAGGGTTATCTTACGCGTCTGTAGAGCTGGGGATTCTGACGGACAGCGTTGTGTGTTGCAAGGCGTGCAACGGGACACCGAGGATGGCGATCACCGCTGAGGTCGTCCGCGATTTCGTGCGCAGGTAACGACGTCTCCCGAGAGGAAGCAATCGATGGGGCACACCACGTGTGATGTACTACAGAACAATCTTCGACCAGGAACCATGCCTGCAGCCACAAACACTGTCATTACAGCAAAATCAATTGCTCACATCTAGATAGATGATACCACCATGCGTGTGTATGCACATCCACAAGAATCACTATCCGTGCAGAAAGTATGGGCTCACCCCGCTGTGTACCTGCAGTCTTGTGTAAATCGTTGGCTTATCCCGAATGAACAACTCCGCCACTTGTTTTACTACCCTCACTGGGTGCTGTCGGCAAGTAGCCAGCCAAGTGTCCCGCACACATGCGCGCTATTTTCTGTTGGTATTCGAGATGTGCGCACCGGGGACGAGGCGAAACGTCCCAAGATATCGCTCAGACGGCTCAGGCGGGCGTACCACGACTCACGAGAGGACTCATTAACACTGGAAAAGCACGCGTACAAGAGTCGAAAAATGGATGTTGGATAATGCCAAAGATCCATAACTCGAATGTCTTGACAACGACCCTTCAATCGATCTGCCAAACACGTCATGAATGCGACCACTCGGGCTTGCGTTTTTCGGCGAACGCAGCCATGCCTGGAAATACCCAGAATCAGAGTACCGCCCGACCTCATAGGAACACGCCTCCACAAAACCCACCTTTCTTCTGATCCTTGGTCGCGAACAGAGAATGGAACAATCTGCGTTCGAACCTCAACCCTTCCGCAAGTGATAAATCGAACGCCGCGTGAACCGCCTCTTTTCCAGCAGTGACGGCCACGCGCCCCTTGTCCGCGATCGTGGCGGCCACCTGAACAGCAGCATTGACGACCCCGATGTCCTCCGGCACGACTCTGCTGGCGAGTCCCCATCGTTCGGCTTCGTCTGCACTGACAGTGCGGCCCGTGAGGACCAACTCCATCGTGCGCGATTTACCGATCAGGCGTGCGAGACGCTGGGTGCCGCCGCCGCCTGGGATCACGCCAAGGTTGATCTCGGGGAGCCCGAGTTGTGCGGAAGGCGAGACCAGGAGGATGTCGGCCTGGAGCGCGAGTTCGAGACCTCCACCGAGCTGAGAACGCGTCCTTAATCGCAGCCTGCACGAAGAGGGTGAATGAGTACGCACCGCATAGCCACTAACCGCGGCGATGACGGGCTTGTTGAGTTTGGAGATGAGCTCCCAGTTGGAGAGATAGTTGGACGTGTAGGCTTCCGTGACTGGAAAGAGGCGAGGATATGAGCGCGCGCACGGCAGGGCAAGACAGAAACCTGGACGCCTACACGACTTGTCTTTCATTTCCTTGATGTCGGCCCCGGCTGGAGGACGGATTCGAGTCGGTTCAGCTGTCCAATAATACAACGTGACCTTGAAACGCATCGCGCACCTGCAAACGCCTTGCTTGAGCCTGTGAGCACCATTGCGCCAACGCTGGCGTCATCGTCCGCCTCCTTCAAAGCGCTAGCAATGTCGCTGAAATGAGCAGCATTCAGGGCGTTCAGTGCTTTGGGTCTGTTGAGGGTTATGAGAGCCACGCCAGGCTCTGGGCGCGATACCAGCACGTTCTCATAGTGCACGGGCAGCGATGTCGAGAAGAACCGAGTTGGACGCGCGAGCCGCGCTGTGTGCATGGCATGGCGAGACACGGCGACAAAAGACATGATCAAGGTAGTAGTGATTGAGCGGACAGCAGTCCGGGACAAGTTCCGAAGCTAGCGTCGCCAAATACTGGGTCCAGCCACCATTTCTGCCCGCCTCGGTTTACGACACACCTTCGCGGCCTGCCCTTCGAGCGATAGGTTTCACGTAAAGTTGTGTACAAAGCATAGGTCCCCGCGAGCTCTGCAACCACAGGTCGGGTTATACCATCAAAATCCAGGCTTGTCTCAACCTGCAAAACTTGACCACATTTCCCGTCACGTCCTATGTTGCACAGTATACGAAGAACTTGTTACATATCTGCCGCATCTATAACCCCGCTAGCGCTGCGATAACTGACAGGTATGGGGCGAGTCTTTGACAGAGATGTGAATTTCAGGACGGTTCGGGTGCAATACAGATGACATCCGCCCCCACGCAGAAAACACTGGGTGTCGTCTCTATCTGGAATGCGGTGGGCATCGCGCGGCCGAAGATGCCAGTGCTCCACTGATCTCCGACATACTGGGGCTTTGTCAGTTTCTTGAGCTCCCGGATCTCCTCCGAACTGTGCCGATTCTCAAACACTCCGCCCTCTTTCCAGGACGTTATTGTCTCCTCCGTCGCCGCCATGAGCCCCGGCTCCTGTAAGGACGCGCCATCGACCGTCCCACCCAAGGGCGTCACTCTCCGTGTCATGAAATCATCTGATGTCCCTCATGTGCGCACACTGCATGTCAGTACCGCTCTCGTGCATGCATTCCTTCTGTCTAGCCGGGCTCACCGTCTCGTGCAGCGCAATCTTTTACCTGTCTCCTATCCAGCGGCATTCTTCATCCAGCTCCTCGTTCATTCGAGGCGGCTCTGTCTGGTCGCTGTAGAAGGCGGCGCTATCGTCGGTTTTGCCTCTGCAGCCATCGGTCTCTTACAACCGAGCCTAACTGGATCTGAGCGAGCACAGGATGCGAATCAGGCGCCCTCTGAGTCACTTTCCGATATTCCCCGAACGCACGTAACTCTTCTCACGCTTGGGGTTTTGCCTCGATATCAACGCCAGGGGATTGGGCGTTCTCTGGTGCATGGGGTTATCCAGCGTCTGGAGGCATCATGCAGTGCTGCCGCACCACAATCATATTATCACACAGCGTGCGATCACATCCCCAATCAAGACTGCAAGACTGCCGTTCTTGTTCAAGTGCAAGTCGCCCCATCTAATTCTGCAGGAAAGCGCTTTTACGCACACCTCGGAATGATGGATCAGCGGATTCCAGACGATCCACGGCATCGTCTTGGACCGGTATCACAAGCGTCCGTTATGGTGGGGGTGCTGTGTGTGTGAACGAGTCGAGCGTTGGAGATGCAACTCGTGGGTATGTTCCGAAGTTCCAATCTTGGTGTCTCTGATGGTCAGTCGTTCCCCGCAGGAGTCCCTGAATCGTACGACTTGTACCGTACAGCCCTCACCCTGTTGCTAGAGTATGTTATTTTTATTTTTTAATTCTACGGCACGTGCTTGTTGTGAGGACGTACTGGAACGAGGGGATGATGTCAGTGAGGGTGAAGCTCCAGATTTCAAACTTTTTTCTCTCAAACACGTGTTTAATCCACAAACTGTGGTCTCTGCAACATGGGATCGCAGTGGTGGGCCACTGCTTTTAGCTCCGCGAACGCATGTCACGCAACTCTCGGGGCCTACAACAACGGGTTTCATTCGGTGAGTGTCGTCCCCGTGGTTTTGGCTATTCATTGACCAAACGGGCTCTTTGGAGTCCCTTGTTGGGGCCAGAGATTATGTAGGTGTTGAATGATCAGGGGACCCCTTTGCACGAATCAGACACCGAAAACGATTGAATTCCCTCCTCTCTCTCCCAGAGGAACTTGGCGTGGGTTCATTCGGCCATCCATTTCCTATAAATCAATCCCATTGAGATAGCAGGGACGTTTGGCCGGAATGATGACTAGGGACCAAGATGGTTACAATGGCGGTGCGGTGGGCCACAGGATGAAACAAAATTTGTACACATGGCTACATTTAACCTTTCTCCCGTGTTGCGGCTCCGCACAGTCCTGGAGCAGAAGACTGAATTCTGCCAGGTCGACAGTGCCAGGTTGTCCTGCAGACGCCCTGGTTTGTGGCTGTGATGTCACAATTGGATATTTGCGACACGTGCTGCGCCATTGCAGGTCGAGCGCGAGTCCTTCCCTGGCCCATACCTTCAAGCACAAGTGGGGCGGTGCGCACACCAGCAAGGCTCAGCTACCTAGTTGATCTGAGCGCCCCTGCATGCTTCTGTCTACTGACGTTAACGGGCTGCAGGATTGCGGTCCCTTTCTCTCGATCGTCGGACCATGTCTTATGCACCGTCGTGCCTTCGAGGGGTTCGGATGCAACTGCACTCGCGACATGGTACTGACCTGGAAGTAGTCTGACAGACAGCGACACTGCATTCATCGGGGTACGGGCTTGGATGTGGATCAGATTCCAGATGCAGCAGATCTAAAGTGCTCTCAGGCAGGGTGCATGCCGCAAGCGTTGGAGCTGATAGGTGTTGGCAGCCAGGAGGCAGATGCGCTCGTTGAACGGGTATGATGCGCAGTGTCACTATCAGAAGGTGTGGAGCTGACTCGAGGAGGGTGATCAATCGATCGAACTCACGCTGATGGACCTCGCATGTTGTGGTCACTTATCAGGGTCCAGATCACAATGCGTCACTTAGTCACCGCGAATCGGAATTTAATTCTTGCCAAATGTAATGGTCCATTCCGAAGACCCTAGCTTACTGTGCGAGTATGACCCCACGATAGGCACTTGTCTATACTGGGGGAGCATCCTTCGTCACTATTCACGGTTCGCATGTTTGTTTACTCTCCATGGTAACCGTGTTGTGATACTCGGACGAATCCTGTGCAGGATGATGGCACTGACCGACAAGATCCAGTGTACCGCTGTCTGCCAGAGGGAGCAAGCACCCACATACGCACGACAAGCTTCACGACAAAGTCCACCGAGAGACTTGTTGAATGCTCGTGGTACGTTGCTATTCGCTCCACAGCGCGTCAAACTTTCAATTCTTTTTCAGGGACTGATGGCTAATGGCCGCGTACAATGGACCCTGGAGCCACTCAAGTACTGGTACCGTGTTCGTTCCACCGTCTTTTTGACTATACGCCCACTTGTCCTGTCCTTCGAGCGCCGGTGGGTCCTCGTGGTGCCCCCAGAAATGTCCGCTCACCTTGTGGTGAAGGCTGCACCCTTTCCCTTGCTTGTTTATGATTGTGGAGTCGCGCCTTCCGCATGGCATCGCCCCTCTGCGGTCTTCTAACCTACTCCTTGGATAGCGGCTGAAGCTGGCATCTGATACCCTAAACAGTCTCGGATGGGCGGCGGTCCCTGACGAGAGCTTTTGCAGATTCGAAACCGCTCCCTGGCCCGTTCCCGTTCCCCGCCCCTGCTCGTACTGTACACAGGCTTCGTCGTCGTTCGGCCTGGTCCTGATCTTCGGAGAAAGGCATCTCGGCCGAGTACCTTCCCTTGCACACAGACTCAGCACTGGGAACCGAAGACTCCCCGGTCCGCCCAAACTTGTCAGCCATCTCGATGCCCTCGAAGAGTACACGACCCTTGTGCTTGGGGGCCTGCACGACCATCTTCAGAGGAGTTGGCCCTCGACGGGTTTACCAGCACCAGCATACTCCCGTTCGATAGTCTGGTTCCGGTTCCGATGCGCGATTTGAGCAACCTGGGTACCCACATCTGCGAAACAGCTAAGATGACATAAGCGGAGAGGGTTACGAATGCTTCAGTTGCAACAAACAGAGGCTTCTCATTGGCTAGCTGGGCTGAATACCTTGTCCCGGCTGCACAGCCGATTGGACTAAGTAAACGGGGCACCATTCTGGTGTCGAATGGCCCGCTTAATCTGCTGATGCAGGCGCAGTGCTACAGTCGCCTCGACAGCTTGTCCTGTTCGTATCCTGTCCGTCTGCGACAGTAGCCTACGCGGCGAAAGACGCTCGTGCGAGTGGTTCACGGCGGTCCTAGTTGCTATCGCAAGTTGACGTGTGGCGCTTTGTGGCCTTGCCATCCGAGTGTTCGGCCAAACCTTGTGCCTCTACCAATCGATCTGTCGTGTACACTTCCGTTTGCATAATACAGTCGACTCCCCCTTAAACACATACCCCTTGGGATAGACATAAAAGTATGTCTTTTAAGGGAGTATGTGTTACCAGGGAGGCCATGTAGTGATAGCCGAGAACTTGAGATACCTAAGAATTATGGGTCACGACGGGGCATGGCTTATGAGAGGTATGTGGTAGAGAGGGAGTCGATCGTGTACTTGACGGCATCACTGACCTCACCTGACCACGACGTTGTACAACGTCTTTATGTAATCTTCACTATGATCTCTTCACGGTGCCAGTGGATGCGGTCATGTTCGACAGCGTGGGCGACCGTCGGCTGAAGGCAACGTGCCCGAACTCGGATTTCTCATGCGCGACAGAGAACCCTTCTACGGCTTGACTGACGTACTATCCCTTAACCTTGACCCCCAAACCAGCACCTACCTTCCAATCGGCACCTCACTAATATACAACGTTTACACCGGCGAAATTCACGCACATTAGTCCTTGTGTACGACGTTGAACGAACAAAAATAGTGCAGTAACTCTCGATCTCGTGAAGTTGGTGAATGTAACGCTGACTGCCACTCGCCGCCGAGCGGCTGCCGAAGCTGAGTTTTAAATATGACCACCTCAACCACTGCGCATTTACCGCAGTTTGCACATCGCTAGACGTGGCCATGGGCGATGGCGGGTCACCAAGGGTGGCGAACTTCTGGTACTACCAGGTGACCCAGGATATGAAACCCGGATCACGGTGCCAAATTGGCAAAATCTTTGGTGCACTGGGGACTTGTGCTTTGATCAGCCGTGTGTGCCGACGGAGCTAGGCGGAATCCGAAATCTGTGTAGTGCGACGGTCTGTGACATTGCGTGGGGTAGGTGCTGGTTTGGTGGTAGGGGATAGTATCGGTGGGGACGTCTCTCGTCGGCCGTCCTACCGCACGGAGCAGATTGCGATCCCCTCCATTGGTCTGGCGATCAGTTCTCAGGCACGCCTCGAGATGGCCGCCATCTCGTGTTCATACAAAAGGGGCTATCCTGCGCCATACGTTGTCCCGTTCGAGGAACCTATTGATTGAGTTCCCAACTCGGGGTACTGTATACGATCAGAACCGCTTTGCCGTTAGGTAACTTCGCCGACACAGATATTCCAGGGAGATGACCTGATGCAAGGTTAATGCGACGCCGAAAAAGGATCCAAGAAGCGTCGTTCAGACATCTTGTGAGCAAATGCGGCCGACGTCGTACCTTGGCGCCTTCCTAGAGTCCGAGGACTCGGAGCTGGAACAAACTCGACCTGCGATCGCCAGGGTGATAGCGGTCACCGACATTTTCCGTCCGCAGATTCCACCTCCACGCGAAAGACGAGATGGTGTGCCGACTGGGCCGTGCGTACTTTGGAGACTGGATGTGAAAGGGAAAAGTTCCCACGATGTCCATGCGACATACGTGATATGCTGCCACCCGAGGTAGATACTGTATGTATTCCACTTGGGGGCTCTTGGTCTCCATTTAGCACGGTCCCCTTATGGAGCCACGGCCCCGGGTCTGCGGCCAGAGATAGTGCTCCCAGAGCGGAGGAGGCAGATTACCCAGCACTTGTTGTATGCGCTGGTCGCGCAGTCTTTGGGAAGGCAGATCAAACACCCAAGAGGCGTGGATTGGAGAACAGGACCCGAAGCGTATGAGAGCACGCAACGGGGTCCCTTTAGGTTCTTGCGATGTGACCCACGATAGGTAACAGGTGTGGCAGAGGACGGCATTCCCAAGGGTAGCGCCAAGTCCTCGACGAGGTAGGGTCTAGAGTGCCTGAGAATGTACTGCAGCGCGCACGTCAGTGTTGGATGTGTGCGTACCAACCTCCGCGTTCGGGCCCGCGTCTCACAGTATACCCCGGTGGAGACCCATGCGAATTTCGTTTGTTTGCCGGGTGCCTGTTTCGAAAGGTTATATAGACGAGGAGCAAGGAGGTCAAGGTTCGGGGATCGGAGTAGGGTGCCGTTCTGGCTCGCCACACGGATGTGCATCGCCCAACTTTACTTTACCGCCGATTGTACAGCCACCCTCCGAGACAGACGCGTCGGCAGACGAGCATCCTCGCAGCCTCCTTGGCTTAGGACAACATCCGCAGCACTGTGCATTGGCATTGTCAGAGAATGCCTCTGGATCACGACGCGATGGCCAGGCGTCGAGCGGGGATACTACGCCAGGAACAAGCATCCGGCGGCACGGTGCCTTGGATCTGCGCCCGCGGTTTCAAGTCTGAGCTGCCTCGCTTGGCAAGCCTCTGCCAAATCGAACATCCGTCAGGGAGAAGGATTTGGCTGGTGGGAATCGATGCTGAATGCGGCACCGATAAGGACATGCTTGGCCTGCCTTACGGGAGCCCGCGCTCGCGAGCGATGCGTGCACGCATAGTGACGCCTGAAACGGTTACATGGCGACTGGCGCACCCCGGAACGGAGTAACCAATGTGCCGTTGGTCGACTGCTATGGAAAACGGCCCAGCGGACACGCTAAAAGGGTCGACGAGGGGCTGGTAACGCGGCCCAGACCCGTACCGCTCCACGTCTGCCTGTTCTCCTGCCGCAGTTCGTCGCGTCTCCTCGGCCATGGAGGGCATGTCGATGTACAAGGTGTTCGCTCAAAGGTGAGTCACGGCCGGAATGACGGTTCCATTCCGGACTCAACTTGGTATCAGATACGTGACGTTCTGCGGCACATCGCTGCTCTTGCATGATTATATGCTCACGCTCCCGCTCGAGGCACGTCCCATGCTGCACTGTGCGGGCAGTCGGGCTGAATGTGCACAGATCGAATACATTTGGAAGGCACCGTGGACGTTCGTCAAGATAGGCTTCCTGCTGAACCGGTACGGAAACTTGGCCGGACAGTCGGTGATCACCGTGCAGGAGCTCGGTATTCTCAGCCGTGGGTCGCAGAAAGTATGCCCCTCCTACCCGGTGCACTTTTTCGAGCTCATCTCGTGTCGCCGACCAGTTTTGCGTCGGATACTTTATTTATTGCTCGGCCTTCATGCTGCTCTCTGAAGAATCTATCCGATGTACGTGCTCTCTCACAGACCCTCATCGCGGGTAATTTTGAAGGTGAATTAGTCAAGCACAGTTATCGTGGTCATGCGTGCTTGGGCGGTCTGGGGGTGCACCCGCCGCATGGCGGTCGGGTTGATGACCATGTATGCGATCTATATTGTCGTGATCGTCGCGGTTTCTTTTTACTTGTGGAAGGTTGGCTATGGTACGTCGCGCTGGGCTGGACCATGACGAGACAAGCTGATGATGTGGCAGGTTCAGCGCTCCAACCAGTCCAGGGCATCTGTCTGGCCGTGGTTCCCGGTAACACGCCTTCCTCGCTCGTATTTCCGTCTCCTGACCACCACGTTTTCATTCGCGCTTGCAGCATACACGGTCAGTGTCATTCCTTTGCCGCGCGCACCAGGGTGGCTGACAGTATTTTCCTCAGTGGCTGTTGTGGATTCTAACGTGAGCCGTTCGTAGCGTGTCGCTGTCCGTCTGGCGTTGACGTACAGCGCAGACTGGTGGTCGACAGCATCGTGTTGGGAGTGGCATGCCAAGGCCTTCGCAGATCCTTCAAGGGTGCGCCCCGTGCTTCTGCTTCCCCGTTGATCCGTCTTCTCTTGCGTGATGGTAAGCAGTCGACTCGCCCCTGAATTGACTGTCGGGCGATCTGTTTACTTTTTTCTAGCCCTCCTGTTTTACGCCGTAAGCCTCGCCGGCGTCGGTGACCGATCGATCTGACGCGCGTCGCAGGCAGCCGTGTTCAACAGCGTCTTTTCAGCGATATGTTGGTACGTCTCTGCTCCGATGCTCGGGTTTGTACGTCGCTCACGCGAGACAGGACCGTGTTCCGTCAGGTGAGCCTCGCTGTCCGTCAACCCACGCGTCGGTTGACCGACGGACCGTCGACGACAGGATCCCTTGGACTTTGCCCAGCTCGTGTACGTAGCTCCCCGGCTGTGCCCGGCCATCGCTCACTGTCCACAGAACGTCGATTCCACTGCTCTCCATCGCCGGACAACGCCTGGTGCTCAACCTGCGCGGGCTGCGGGCGCGGCCGTGGACGTCGAGGGACGTGAGCCGCGTGATCGACCGGGAGCTGGCGGCGATGGACGACGACGCGTACTGGGACCCCGTCAGCGAGTCGTCGGCCGGAACAGGGACGCAGACGGGGACGACCGATCTCGCGCTCGAGCTGACGGACCGGACCGCACAGCGGGCGACGCTGAACGAGGAGTCGGCGGTAGAGCGCGTGGTGAGTCGATCGGATCTGTTTGTGGACGCCTTTTTTTTTTGTTTACGGCACCGGACAGACGTGTCGCTTGGCATCGATCAGTCTGTATTGGTGACCTCGCCGCACGCTCTTGGGGACATTTGTCCTGCGGGGGGTCGCTTGTGGCCTGCTCTCTCACGCGTCAGCGGACGGCCAGAATGGAGACGACGAACCGAGTCCGATCCGGTCCCCCCCGTCCGACGCCAAACACGATGGACACGGCAAGATACCGCGCCCGCCGTGGCAGCAACGATTACATACGCATACGCACCTCACACAGCAGAGATAAGTATCAGTAGTAGCGTACACAACCCGACGCATGTTAATGCCCGCCAAGGGGGGCGAGGCAATTGTATTTAATCGGACGCCAGTGCTTGAACATACCCACCAGCGCGCGCTCGACGTGGGAAACGGTCGGGTTTAGCACGCCCGGGGAGGTCGGAGATGAGGGTGGAATTGAGAGGACAGGAAAACGGGCTGGTGCAGAAAGGGGGTGGCGCGAGGCAGGTCCTCGACGGTGGGGAGCCATCAGAGAAGCGCGGGCAGATCGGCGGGGCAGAAGAGGCAAGCCCCGGAACAAACGCGAGGCAGGACGCGTCGACGTCACCTCGCGACTCCTGGCAGCTATTTATGACGCCGGCCCGGATGCCGGGGTGTAGATGAACGCCAGTCCTGTGGCTGGTCCAGCTAGGCACGTCCTCTGATGCGGCGTGTGGCCGCGGGAGGCCAAGCTGTGTTCGACAGACGCATGCAGAGGGGGCGTGAGCGTGGGAGGAAAAGGGGACGCGTTACCGGCGTAGTCGTCGTCCTAGCCCACCTATTATATGGATCATCGCCTATCCCCATGGCCTCGCGTCCAGGGACTCTGAGGCATGCGGCCGGGCTAGCGCTTCCCGCCGTCGCGGCGTCGTGGGGCCGGAGCTCGAGTGACGATCGAGATGGCTGATCATCTGTGGGCGTTGGCGCACCCTGAGGGTATCGAGACGCGGCTGGTGAGGTAAACGGCGTGCAATGAGCCCTCGAGGCACCCGCGGACACGGGGATCGGACGATCAGGCGTATCGCGGCACTGGGCGTGCATGTCGTGATCGCCGAGAGATGGGTCGATTGACTCGGCGCGCCACGAGACGCGTCCAGACTGTGGGTCAGACGCAGCAGGAGGCAGACGACCATGGCGCTGGTGACATCACTGACCGAGGCCGGTTGGAAATGCGGGGGACGAGTGGAGCAAGACGTACCAGGGGGGATCCCGGGCGTGTCTGGTGGGCGAGAGCGGGCTGGGGTGCACGCGATGGACTCTCCCACTGGCCCATGTGCGGTGGAGGCGTGTTGGGACCGTCGGATCTTGGTGAGCGGCGCGTGGGGACGGCGCTGCGGCGTCTCAGACACCGTCGTGCAGTCGTGGCTGGGCCGCGTCGGGGAGAGCACGCTGGCACGTTTTGATGGCGTGGGGGAACCTTTGGCTGAACGGCGAACCAGCGAAAAGCGGTGCGTTGGCCAGGGCGATGCCGAATCGCGCGAGGCGGTGTCCTGGTGCGACACCTGCACTTAAAGCCGTCCCCTCGCACCCCCACCACCACCCCCCAGATGGACTTCCCGCACCAGGCCCAGCGCGCCTGGCTCCCGACCCTCCACACCCCAAAGCAGTCCCAGCAGCCCGCCCCCTTCCCGTCCCCCGTCTCCGCCTCCTCCTACTTCTTCCCCGCCCAGCAGCAGCAACAGCAGCAACAGCAACAGACATCCCCCTCCGACGCGCGTCCTGGCCTCGCCCTCAACATCGCCGCCCTCTCCGTCGCATCTCCCCCGTCCCTGTCCCCCGTCGGCCCACAGCAGTCGCAGCAGTCGCAGCTCCACCCCCACCAGCTCCATGCGCACCACCCTCTTCCACAGCAGCCCCAGTGCACCTCGTCCATCTCTCCAATAACCCCTGTCTCCCCCTCCAACATGCCCCTGCTTTCCCCGCAACCCCAGTTCTCCTTCAACTTTGACGACCCTCCCTCTGCCAGCCTGCCCCCCTCTCCAGACCCCCTCCTCACCCAGAGGCGTCCCAGCACAGGCGTCTCCAGTTCCGAACTCTCCGTTCAGAAAAGCGTCCCTCGGAAACGGAGCCTCACCAACGCACCCGCCGTCTCTGCGGCCTCTGCACTCCACGTGCACTCGCAGTCCCACTCTTACGCCTCGTCACAGCCCGCTCAGGCGGGCCAGACACTCCCTCATCCCACCATCACCACCACCGCGTCCTCCCCTCCCCACACGGCCTCCGCCTCCTCCTCGCCCTCCCACTCTCACTCACACTCCCTCTCGCACTCGCACTCTCACTCCTCCCTTTCGCACTCCTCCCTCTCTCCCCAACGCTCCCTTCCTCACCTGGACATCAATCCCACGCCCGCCTCCCCCTACGACGACATCGACAGTGCCGGCCCCGGCTTTTCCGCCCTCGGTGACGATGCGTCCGATGACGACTTTGGGAGCCCCTCTGGCTCGTTTTCTGCCGGTGGCCCATTTGGTGATTATAGATCGCGATCCCCCTCGACGCACGCTGACCGTCTTCTCTTCCCCCAGCCAGCACCAACTCGAAACCACCTGGAGGGTCTGGCCAGCAGGGCCAGGGTGCCACGGCAAAATCTGTCGGCACCAATAACTTTGTGACAAAACTCTATCAGTACGTCACCTCGGTCTCCGTATTTCGGCTGATGGCCCATGCATTTCCGTGTAGCATGATCAACGACACTAAATCACAGCAGTTCATCGCGTGGACGGATTTGGGGACAAGGTACCTGGCACCCCTTGGTGCTTACATGTCGACTTGACACATTCCTCGGCAGCTTCGTCGTGTCCAACGTCGGCGAGTTCAGCAGAAGCATCCTCGGAACACACTTCAAGCACAACAATGTGCGCGTCCACCGCTTTCCCGTCTGCCTTTTTCTTCAGCACTGAACGTGCTCGTCCAGTTCTCGTCCTTTGTCCGTCAGCTCAATATGTATGGATTCCACAAGATCAACAGGGTACGTCAGCCACATTCCTCGTGCCCCGTCCCGGTCGTAATGATCGTGTTCGATTTGGCATGTGACTTGTGCGCCCTCAATCTCGGCTTCTTTTGCTGCGTTGTATATATGCACCACCTGCATGCGTCCCCAACTACACGCGCTCGCAATGTGGCTTTCCATTTCAATAGACCCCACGCGCCCAACGCACGACCTCGACTTCCCAAACCTGGGAGTTTTCTCACGCAAAGTTTCTCCGTGGCCGCCCAGACTTGCTCGAGGCGATAAAACGCAAGGCACTCGAACCCGACCCAAGAGAGAGGAGTCGGTGAGCACCCTCCTCCGTCCTCTCCGCATGCGTCGAGTGTCAACTTGCCCCTTTCTCCTCACAGGGTCGAGCTGCCGGGCGAGGTTGCGCGCCTTTTGACGGATCTCCGCGAAGAGAACCGCGCGCTCTGGCGAGAAGTCCGGTCGTTGAGCAGCCGCATACCCCAGCTCGTGTCGCCAACGGCATCGGCGGACGTCTTGGGATCGTCTCAAGGCTCCCAGTCTCAAATTGCCCCTCATGTGCAGGTTGGCTTGGGAGGTGCACATGTTTTCACGCAGTCCCGGTCGCCGTCAAATCCGGGAGGTGATGACGGTGAAAAGGATGCGGACTGGGAGGACGAAGACGGCTTGAGTGCGTCGGTGACCGGCGGCTCTCTGGCCGGTCTTGGGATGGGTATGGGCGGAAACCAGGCAGAGGAATGGGACTCTCAGAGCGCTCGCTTCGGTTTCCCGGCTGGCGGTGGATTGAACGTGCCTGGCCTCATGTCCAACGCTTTCGGAGCAGTGTCCTGGGATGACGAGTGGAAGCGGTGGGCACAGGGCGAGATCATTAAGGAGAGAAAGAGAGTTCAGAGGCTCGTCGGCGTTATCAAGGCGCTGGTGGACGCTCCTGGCAGGGGTGGTGCTGGCGCAGGTCCAGTGCCGAGCAGCAGTGCCGTGACCATGGATGGAGAGCCCGACGGAAGTGAGTCTCTCAGCCTCGTCTCGGTTCTCGTGTGCTGAGGACCATCAGTCTCGCCAGGCATCCTGCAGGAGCTTCACGAGTTGTCCCTGTCCTTTGACCCTTCTCCTTCCCCGTTGGCGATCCCATCGCCCTCGCCCTCGCCCTCACCGCATTCGTTTTCGCGGCATCCGCACTCGCCCAACATCCTCATCACCTCTCCGACGTCTCCCTCACCCCTTTCCAATACACACTCTCGATCTCCGTCGCGAGAATCGCAAACCCATTCCAACCCAAGTGCACCGCAGGCAGTCCTTCCGACACTCTCCATCCACACGGGTTTCTCGCAATTCCACCCTTCGTTGCACACGCCTTCATCCTCGCCCACGACTTCTGATTACGTGCCTAGTTTCTTCACAGGCATGGGGCATGCGAGGAGTTCAAGTCACCTCGGCGTGCGTACGCAAAGACAGCCCAACATCATGCTCACGCTCGAGACGGACGCTGACGGACGGGTGGAGAAGCGGGCGCGGACCGAGGGGGACAAGTTGGATGGGTTCGATGCGGGGCTCCGAGAAGACATGGACATTGTACCGAGTGAGACGGGGGAAGATATCAAGTTGCCTTCGCCGATATCGATGACGGGCGGAACCTCGCCTCCGATGAGCACGAATCTGGCGCCCAACAAAGTGGTGGGGTCACGATCGAGGAGCGATTCGGCGCCGATGTGGGAGGGTGGTTCGATGCAGGGCGGACTGAGCGCAAACTGGACGGGAAGGGGACGGAGCGGAAGTTCGTTTGGACAGTGAGTGCGACGGGTAAGGATATTGCACCGTGTCGTCGCGATTCACGGGGGCGTATGTACTACACATTTCGTCGTTCGACGTCCTTCCTTTGGTCTCTTTGTTTTCCCCTTCCTGAGGGCGTTACCTGACGTCGGTTTTTTTTTTTATACATGGTACATACTTTTCTCCTGGTATCCATGTGTTCTAGTAACACACTATCTGCGACCACCTTTCTTTCCTTTTTTCTAGACCCCTCGTCCGAGGACCAGCTCTTGGCTCCCCCCCCGGCGGCGTGCAGAGTAGAATATGTATCACCAAGCTGTACTTGGTATGCCGCTGGAACATCCAGTACGAATTGGATAGCTACTTTGGGCCATCCGCAGCAAGCGCCGTCGCTATCTTCTTTCGGTTGCCGGACGGCGCGGCATGCTGACTGTGCTGACCCGTGATAGAGTTTCAATCTTGCCGTGGACGTTCTCTGAATTGAACAGGCGTCCATGCCACGTATTCTTTCAGGCAGGGGGCACTCGCGGGCTCTTCACTGGGGCCCGTCGCTGTAAGGGCGTCGTGTCCGCGTCGTTCGCATTCGCTGTGGTTGACTGATCCTGGTTGACGATTTTGATCGGACCAAAGTGCGGTGCGTCCAGAGAGGCTTCACACCGCCCGGCCAGCCCAAAAGGGGCTTTGCGCCCCCGTGCACGACCATCTCTTCCATGGTGCCCGCCCTCTCACTCACTCACGTTGACCTAGGTCCAGTCGAAACGCGACATCGACCAGCTGTAGAGCGCTCATTGTCCTTGCATCGTGTGTGTCTGGAGCGGGACCGGTTTACAGCGTCCTCATCACATGCTGATGCGCACAGGCCCATGGCAGTGTTCGCGGGAACCACGGATGGGGGCCAGCCTGTCGAACGGACACATATATCTACGAGCTCGCTCCGAGGACCGCTCTTGATGCCAGTACGTCGTAAGCGACACCGACGACCATGTCTAGCATTTCCGTCGCTCCCCTCTATGGTGCGCTGTACTTTGCCGCCGTCCTGTCTGTCGCTCTCTACGGCGTGACGTGCATGCAAACGTGAGTACGACGACGTGGTGTCGATGTGTTGCAGTTGAACCCTCGACTAGCTTCTTTTACTATGTCCAGTGAGCGACGCGTTCCTCGCGCTCTCCCGTCCCCGTCATCTGTCTTCTTTAGCTATCCGAACGAACCCAGACGGATGAAGACCCTCGTGAGTCGACCTCGGAACATGTCTCGCGCGATGTAACGTCTCCCAGGTGGCCATGTTGTGGTATGGCCCTCCATTGCTTTGATCTGCGGCGTCCCTGGACATGCGCCTTTTGAAGGGTCCTCAGTACGGTTCATCAGGCGTTGATCATCGCCGGCGGTTCGTTCCCTCGGCGTGCATGGCCCCCGTCCATCCCGCTCACGTCCCGTTTCCAGTGTACAAATATATCGTTGCCGGGCTGATGGATCCCACGACCCTCGCGAACGCGAACCCGTGAGTCGTCTTTGTCAGACTTGGCTGTATGCGCATGCTTATCTGTTCCGTGTGTTCTAGCGAACTTGTGGTGAGTGCCCTCTCTCGTTGTCCTTCCTCGAGATCCGCCGACAGGTCGCAGATACAGATATTGTTCACGGTGGGTGCTCACGTCCGTAGTGGCTGCCGTCTTGCTGAAGTGATCTAGAACATGGTCGCGTTGCCTACGCAAGGGTTTTTCGTCTATCGAATCTATATTTGTGCGTTCTGTCTCGCCGACTTTTTTTTTCTCCGTCTGTTCATGGCCAGTCAGTTAGCGGGAGGAGTCACATTGGGCCCATCCTATGGGTAAGGAAGTCCGTACTGTACGTCCCGGTCTCTCTCAAGGTTTGTCGTATAGGCTCCCGTAGCGATCTACCAGCTTGGTGAGGCAAAATGTATTACTCGAGGGGAAATGTGACGGCTAACAGCTATTCAATCTAGTGTCGGCTCTCAGTAGGTTCATGGCTCGCATTGCTGTGGATCAACCCTCATGACACGTCTCTCAGTTTACGTGAGCAAAGCGCTTTACAGCGCAAACGGGTTCGTCTGTGCGTTCACCCGGGCTCTGATGTGCTCACGCGTGCTTGCGATCCGTCTCTAGCGTACGCGTCGATATCACAGCAACCAATTCCACGTTCCTCAAGGTAGGAGTACTAGTATTTCGTGCCCACGTTCCAAACCAGGCTCGCGCATCTTGCGACAGGCCATGTCCGCCTCGTGTGCGCTCGTGTCTGCCGGAGTGGACGTGTCGCTCGCCGTCTTCCTCACTTGGTTGCTCGTCCGCGAGCGGCATCGTGTCACCGTGTTTAAAAAGTGAGCGGACATGCTTGGTGCTCCCCCGCGCCCCCGGTTAATGTTCACGCGTCGTTTTTTTTTTACACAGCACCGCGCATCTGTTGCAGCGCCTCGCCGTGCTCGCTGTGAACAGTGGCATCTGGACGGCCATGTTTGCCGTCCTGACTGCCGTATTGGTGCGTTCCGGTTCCGTTCGCCCGACTGGCCGACCATGGTTGGGCTGACCACGACGCTCTTTCCCCCCCCCCCTTCCCCAGCTGCCCCCCTATCCCTCCAACATGGTCTACCCCGTGTTTGGCCTTCCGGGGGGGTAACCCTACCCCACCCC
>JBBPMG010000093.1:0-59946 GCA_038090195.1 Boletellus deceptivus
CTGCACAACGAGGGAGAGGGTGGTGGAGGGGAGAAGAAGAGCCGGGGTAGTGATGGGAGGGTATGACAAGCTTATTACTAGATCCCCGGCCCCAAAATATTCGAAACTCGCTCATCTCCGCCCTCGACACGCGGCGACTACAGACTCCGTTACAGACTAGATGTATATCGGCAACGTAGGGTTCAGTCCAATCCAATCAATCCCCTCCACGAACTCCTTGTCATCAATCAGGAAGTCCTGCGGGCCTCTCGTCAGCTCAGATCGCATCCCAGACCAACGGCTACCTACCAACGGACACTCGACCAAAGAACCCTTGACCTGGGCCAGGCGCTCCTTGACCCGCCGCAAGGGAACGCCGGGCACAACGTGTCCCGTCTTCACCTTTGGCACATAATTCTACTCTTCCCTAAGTCACTCGCACGCTGCACCCACAGCACAATTACGAACCTCGTAGGCCGACCACGATCGGACAAGGTTCGTGGGCACAGGTCGGAACAACTCGGTAAATACCTCCCTGTTCTTACGTGCGGTGTTATAAAGCAAGTCGAGCGTCCCATCCGAGAGTGGGTCCGCAACCGCAGCATCCTCGGGCAAGTACATCTCGTCTTCATTGGGAATCGGAGCTGGCCGCATGAACGAATTCGGATGGCGGGTCGTGTACTGCGGCT
The DNA here is from genome assembly GCA_038090195.1 of Boletellus deceptivus. Classification (NCBI taxonomy): domain Eukaryota; kingdom Fungi; phylum Basidiomycota; class Agaricomycetes; order Boletales; family Boletaceae; genus Boletellus; species Boletellus deceptivus. The sequence goes on from JBBPMG010000093.1 coordinate 669, forward strand.
CAATAAGACCAAGGTGCTCTGCAATTTACAATCAGGCCTACGCATCCCCCACCACAGAACGCCCTTCGTACCTCTGAACAATCTCCGTCTCAGCGTAGCAGCAAATCGTGCTGCCATATACGGGCGCCCGTCCATCGTCGTCCGAATTGTGGCATCGTCTTCTACTACCAATGCAATCTCAGAGTCACCATCACCCTGCACAACGATTAGCACAAAACTCGCGACACGAGGCCCCCGGTCTGGCAAGTCACCTTTTGACTGCGGTCGTTAAGGTTTGCAGATCCCATCTGGGTCATTTCGTTAGTTCCATCATTTGCCCAGCACGAAATGGTACCTACAATGACACGCCTATCGTCCACAACCATGAGTTTGGTGTGGATGTAAAGTAGCTCCGAGACATAGCTGTCTCGGTCCTTCAATATCAAGTTTCGTGCTAATCACAATTTACGCACCAGTTCAGTTCTTCTTCCTCCGACCCCAACCATGGTTCATCAAGCAATGACCGCCTGCCCTGCAGTGCATGTTGCGATACTGAACTTGCCACACTCTCATTCGGTCGCACACTCTGCGCGCCGGACTCGAATCGCTCAATGACTTGTCTCGCCGCCTCAATGGACTCGGGAAGGGGTACCTTGTCCTTCCTGACAGCGGCTTCGTCCGTGATGGTGATCCCAGTTTTCGCTTCCTGGGGTACTCTGACATAGACTTCATGAGGAGCATCTTTTCCGAAAAAGTTTCTCCCAACCCATTGACGGGCGAGCGCGATCTGCGCTTCATGAAACGTCACGCCTGAAGCCTGTTCCATCTGCGCAATCACGGCTGCCAGTTAAGGAAATTTCCCTGTGAATGATCAGGACGGCGAGGAAACAGGGGCAAACTCACACGATGGTGCATTGATACGGTCATACGAGCGCAAGTGAAAGAATCGGATATAGTCCATCCTAACAGGCGTAATGAGGCCATAGAAACGCGCTGAAATTGCGACCGAGACACCCACGGCTCAAAACCTGCCTTGCGAATCTCCTCGTAGATACTATGACCACCCCTGTTAATAGTACGGTACTGCGCAGCCATAATCGTCTTCAATGAGGTCTCTTTCTTGATGTCCCCCGCAAATCCTGGAACCTCTGGGATCACGACAACGACCTGGGGCGTAGAGTGGCGTCGCCCAAATTAGCGAATGCTAACCAGTCCCATTGTTCACAATGCTAACCTTAAACTTCTTCCCAGCCTGCGCGGCCTCAATAATGCGCTCTACCAAGGCCTTTGCAATTTGGTTCTTTACGGGCCCCTCCTCTCGGGTATTTGATATGCTGCATATGGCATGCCAGGTCAGCAAGTATGTCACAACACGAGTAGAGGGTAGCACACGTACAAGAACTGGTTCTCTGTCGTTATCAGTCCCCGTGGGCAACACGAGGCAGAGATTACATCCGTTAATACCGGAGACACGAACCGTAGGACCGGAACCTACCGATATAAATGAAGTGGCTGGCCTCACGAATAAGTTGGATGTCTGTCAATGATAGCAAACACCGTCACTATACCATCGTACCCACCAGGATGTGGAGATGGGGGCGTACAAGCGTTCTGAATACTATGTTCCGTGAGGACGCCGTGACTCCAGTCCGACACGCTGCGAACAACTTGGACACGGCACGTCCCATTTGGTGGTGGGTCGTATGGGTGTTCGACTCTGTCACCGAATTCAAGGTGGAAGCGTTGCCTAAACTTTTTGCCAACGCTATGCCATTGTTCACGGTAGGGATGACCTAGGAATACCTAAGCGGAGGCTCCTCAGGGAAGTCGGCAGGTGATAGTACGTACCAGCAACAGCCTCGGCGGGTGCGACATTTACATTGTGAGGGAAGGCGAGCCAATCGTACCTCCTGGGACAGGGGGTGGGTAAGATGCACGACCACATTTGTCGCTACGCACGGATCATTGCGATACTAAAACGGGACGACTGAGTTGGGGTGGCAGGGGACTAAATTCAATGCGCACCTTGCGGCGTTTTACTTCATTCCAGCGCTCTACAAAGTGCTGGCAAATGTCGAGCACGACAGAACCGCATATCGTCATATGGACCTGCACCATGGGATCCAACCGTCGAGCCTTGGAACCCATGAAACCCACTCACATCGTGCCAAGGCATCCTTGGGGTTTCTAGAATGGAGGCGGCATTACTGACATAATCTGGGACGTCCTGAAAATCTAGATAACGAGCGTCGTTGTAGTCTTGCCCAGGAAAAAGAGTACGCGCAAAGTCAGTGGGGTGAACGTCCGCCAATGGATGATTGTGAGTATCCCAACGTCCGAAACATAAGTCTAACCCCCCAATACAAGCGTGATGGTTGTCGATCACGACGACCTATATGCAGATCGCGTTTCAGAGTACTTTTCTCTGATAATGTAAACCGAACCTTCTCGTGATGAGACCAAAATTCGACAGTGTCTGGTGGTGAGACAATTGGGAAACACGTGGGGAGCACAGATTCGGCATGGCGCACCCTTGCTACCGATATGATCGGGATGACGCATACACGCGATGTTTGGATGGAGATCTTCTAGTGCAGCCTACAAACGCGGTCGGAGTCGTATCAAGGACATGGGATGCTCGCAAGCCCTTGCCTTGGTATGCTTGGAGCTCATCGTCATCGTCTGGGTTACCTCCTTGTAAACGACAACATAAATCTTGACACCCTGTTGGGCCTTGCGCTGCAACAGTCGATCTAGGCGCCATTCTTCATATTGGGCTGGGGGGCGGCTGTTCATACGGATATGGGTATCACACGTTCGTGCATTGCACATGCCGGGTCACATACCGAAGGTATAACTCCGGCGTGAGCCACCAGTCCTGTGGACACCTTCTCGACGCGAGAACCAAGAAGTAATGGAAGAGACGCCTACCAGGATGAAGATTACATCTCTTGCGCTATCGAGCAGCTCCGACACCGCCCAAAAATAATCATGACCATCGATATGCCTTGGCAAGGGAAGCAGCCACACGCGCGAGTCAGCCTCATCGCAAGACGCAGGGCCAGGTTTCACGCACCACTTGATTGAATTCTCAAGCCTCTCGCCTGCGAAGCTCCCAAACCGATGGCTGGCATTAATCTTGGCCCGAATCTCATCGTCAATCTTCTCCTGCGGGCTATCATGGCGACCTGCACATGCCAGACAGCGAGTATCGTATCAAGCACCCCAGAATATTTGAAGTATTGAGGACTCACGGTCTGGTTCCAAAAAACCTGATATGTCACAATGTTAAGATACGATAATGCAACGACGAGATCGCGCGAACGTACCGATTATCTGATCACGGGCGCGTTCGATGCCCTCGGGGAGCCGCTCGGCGTAATCAAGAACCTTGTCTAGGAAACTCATGGTGGAGGTCTGAACGTGAGATGGTACGAGGCAGGCCCATCAGCTGATGCCCTCCTTGGCAACGGGTCCCACTTGCCACCGCCCTGCCAGTGGCGATGGTGCTGCGGTTGCGGTCCTCAGCGAGGCGTCAGCTGACCTGCTGGCCACGTGCTCTTGCGCGTGACTCGCACCTCGCCCTCCCACAAGGGTCGCCCTCATTGTCACCACCCGCAACTCCTGCAGTCAAACACATGGGGCGTTTTCGAGGACAGGCCCACCGCGAAGACGGATAGTCTACGCGCAGGCCTATACTCCCGTACCGTATCACGTGTCACGCTGTTCCATCACATCCTCACTGTGTTACCGCGGCCATGGATATTCTGCCGCATTTTTTCTGCCACCCTGCACACTCCTGCGCACTTTCTTAGAACCCTGGAGAGTCGGGGCTTGGTATTTACGCAAGTACATATGAATGTGGAGAGCAGGTGCATCAGTATTGTATTGCGTTGACATGAGTCACAGAGTTAATCCCAGCGTATAGGTAACTACCAAGGTCACTACTTTCATATCGTAGATCGATCATAGTTCACTAAGTGATTGATGTAGATGAACCCGGCAGCATTTCTTCTGCTGGCGACAACTTGGTTCCGCAAAATCTCAGAAAGACCTCTCTCTGACAGGAATAAGAGCCTATAGAAACGATTAACTTTACCATCATGATCGTGCTCCAAAAGGTTCCTGCACTGGCTTGAGACTTCTAGCACTTCCAAGGTTTCACGCTTCATTCCTACAGGTAGGCTCACACCCGCTCATAGCCCTGTCAATCTTTCAGACTGTGATTTGCAATGCAAAGTTCAGGACACATAACGGGATCTCCGTGAGGCGTTGAGATCAGGCCGGTCGAGATGCAGTTGGCCCAGGCTGTTTGAAAGTGTGCACACATTGCGCGAGGTGGGCAAGAGTTTGAGCTTGCGAATGCTCTCGTCTGGGGAGTTTGGTTGCCGCTCCAACTACTGCTTTCGCAGGGTCGAAGTTCAGGTGAACTGTTGGCTAGATGCCTTTGGGGCATGTGCTAGTAGTGGTGCTGCCAGCCTTTCTACTCCCTCTACTTCGAACTTCGTTTGGATGCAAACCCGACTTCAACTCGCGGTGAGAGCCACACCATCCGGGCCATCGACACAACTGCCTGCCTGCTTTTATACACAGCAAACATGCCAGAACAAGCTTCCTATCAGTGTGCTGCAACCTTGGCACCATTTTGTGCCCTAGTAAGTGTTACAGATTTTTGGGAATCTTGCCCTGGGCGAGCCTGCATCCGTGGCGTGTGACTGGGAGGCACGCGACTTGGACTGAGGTCCTTTTCAAGACCGGCTCGGCTCATCGAGGCTTGGTAACAGCACATAACACAGATATCACAAGTTTTGTATCGTCGTAAGCACAGGTACGCCCTCACAACCAGTCCGTGGACCTCAGATTGAATCCCCAAAGACGAGGGCACAGCATCAGGAAGTGATCACCTTGAACGGATCCGAACCACCGTTTTCTAGCCCTGCCAAGATGGCTCGCCTCACCGCACCCAAGTACTCCGCCAGTCTGCGTCCGTCCGAGTGCAAAAGGTCGTCATAAAGCTTGTACCGCGAGTCCGCAACGATATTGACCAATTCCAGGGCCACTTTGAGGTTGCTATGCTCTGCGCATCAGCTTGGGAAACGGTACGAACCAGGTGGGGTACAGACCCTGGTATGTGCACCCTCGAAGAAAACAGCATGACGTGCAGCCGCAGAATCAATTCAGGTATGTAAATTTGCCGGATGCGCAGCATTTCACGATGCCGGCGATCTGCGAAGCCATGAGAAGAAGAAATAGAGTAAAGCCGAGAGTGCAAACCAGCTGGGTTATTTTGATCTGGCAACATCCAATCAGAAGTGAGTAGCTTCACGATGGACTCGTATGTTTGGTCAACAAGACCCTAAAGAGAATGATATTAGCGATCACGACGTATCTAGGATACCCGCCTACCCGGTAGTCCTTCAACCACGCTGTCCGAGTGTCCTTGTTCATTAAAGAGGCTTCCAAGGACTGACATTCTACAACCCGATCAAGAAGCCCCCACACGGTGAAGAACTGTCTATAGTGAAGATACTCCGTCGCACGTTCCTCAGGTTCATCGATGGATGCGAGTTCGCCCGGTAACATATCTAACAGGCTACGTCCTAGAGCGACGCGTCCCGAACCTTGGTATGGATGAGCAAGGATTAGAAGCTAGAGTGTCAGCCTCACCAAGGAAATATCGTAGTATCACTGTAGCTTGTTCAAGGGCAGTGTCATAAGTAGCTTCCATAAAAGTTGTCCACTCTATGGAGCGGAGCAGCAATGTCTCCACATCCGAAGGCGGGTTTTGCAGTGCGATGATCGACGGCAGTGGGCCCTTGAGCTGAGGCAGCAGCTGCAGAACTCTACATCCAGCATAACCCGAGAAACGAAAACGACGCCACATACATCAAACGCCTTTTCAATTGTTCGTTCAGCGGTGACAGTAGCAACGCGATCTACGTCAAGACCATGCTCACGTGCACGGGTCAGCGCCAATTTTCGTTCCTTGATGTCAGCGGAGAGATCGAGGGAAGTGAGGAACATAGCGTAACGTTCTACAGCATTGTCGCCTAATGCACCAGCATACATAGCAATAAGTTCTCGCTGACCAGCACCCTGATCCCAGAGATAGTAAGCACGAGGTCAAGAGGCTAGCCGATGGTCGGTACTAACCTCCAGGACTTGGAGATACGCCTCGAGGATTATTTGCATAGCCAACGGTGGTACGGAAATGTCGATCAATTGCAAGAACAGACACAAGTGGGCAAAGAAACGCGTCATGGTGGGGTATCTAATACATAAGTGCATAACCCCCCTAACGAAGGAAGTAATACGTACTCTGATGACCCGGGATCGTATATGCCATCTCTCAGTCCAACCGCGAATGTGTCCAGTAACGAGTTAGTCCGGTCAAGGATAATTGCTAATTGAGAGACATGAAAGGCGTTATCTGCTGGAGGACTTCCGTCCCACTCTTGTTCGGCACGGAACCGGGAGGAGGATGAAAGAACGTACCCATCATCGGCGTTGACGCCACCCAGTGTCTCTAGCGTCGCAACTGTTTCTCTCTCCCACTCCTCTTCCTCCTTTTCATCCACGCTCTCCTCCGAAACAGGAACACTGTTGAGTGCCTCCAATCCACCATCCCAATAACCCCCTCCCAGCTTGATCATTTCTGCAGTCTGTTTCTCTTCACATAGGATGCTTATTTGAGCCCAAAGATGATCCTCCCAAGTCCGACAAGCCGACTTAAGGACATTGAACGTTTGGGGGGTTGGTGCAAGTGCTGCATATAGCACCCGCTCGGGATCGGATAAGTTAGGCTATGGAGATATAAGACAGTTTAACAGGAGCGAAGACGATTTCTCTTTACGTTTAGAGCAGCGTTCACGCAAGTTAACTTCCACAGTCGCCGGCGCCTATTTCCTTGCCAGCCCTCTGCGTCATCTTCGTCCTCGAATCCCTCCTCGCGATGTTCGTTTGCTTCGTAGATAATGGGCATAGGCGAGCTGATAAAGTTTCCTGTGACGCACCAATTGCTCGCCACTGGAACAGTAATGACCCGCGAATACTCGCAGAGCGCCATGGTTGGTGAGCCTTTCGACAGAGCTGTACTGCTTCATCCAATCTCCCTGCGCGTACGAACGAATACAGTGATTGAGTCAACGTCTTTTCGAAGGCCTTTGCAAACGACAAGCTTTGTCGTTAGTATCCTGGCCAGATGTACGTTGTTCACTCACTGCATCATCGGCGGCCAGTGACTTGCCATCCCCTCTGTTCACAGAATCCGGGTCGAACTCTGTTACGAGTCCCTCCCGCATTCCCAGCCCAGTGCGTAGTGCCTGCATCACATTGTGCTTTGTGAATTTCCAGTATCCGGTGGTGGCTTCGGGGTGCTGGGGCGCCAAAGCAGTCTCGTGGAGCCATTCACGCACGATGACAAGTTCTGTAAGCAAGGGCGACGCGTGCATGATTGCCTGCGCGAGGGTCAACGTCGGCGTGAATGGGTTCTCCATGAGAACGGTACGCGGATTGAGATGGTGGTCAGGCTCTGTTTTTCTGGCGCTACACGGGAGTCCGTGAGTGAACACAAGGAAAGGGCGGATCTACGCACGGCATGAGTGCCTGCAGGAGGCCCCAGGTGTTAGCTTCCATCTGAAGCGCCTCCAACTCGACCCGAGACGCGTCCGAGGCCATGCCACTCTCTAATTCTTCTACTCTGATTGAAACATGGTCTAGAATGAGCTATAGAGTAATGAATGACGGCGGACTCACTGATCGCGACATAGTTGTCTTAGTCTCGGTGCAAAGCCAGACACAGGATCGAGAAGAGCTGACAGGTCATCCTTTACGCCCTGACATAGGGTAAGGACCTGTGCACACGACGTGTAGAGGGATTCTGACATGTCTATGGGCGCGTGCAAGGTCAGACAGTGAGTAACATGAAGTATGTTGGTTGACCAAAAAGGCCACCCTCGGCAAATGTCGATTTTGAAACTCAGCTGAGCAGAACCACCAACACGCATGGCTAGCTACACTGGAAGCTGGATGTCATTACGCTTGAAGCTGTACCAAGACGGTCGATAGCTTACAGGTCTGGAGTTCATTGTTTTGGTGCGTCCATTGTACACGAAGATGTTCGCACCACCGAACAGAAAGATCAATTGTTGCCACCCACGCCATCTTCATACACGTCTGTTACCTCCTGGGCTGTTGACTGCCGCCTCCATTGGTGTAATGTGGCGCCTAAAGTGTTCGAGCCTGCTTCCACGAGGGTGCCTGCTCAGGGAACTTGACGGTTACACTTTTCAAACCAGACAGTGCAGTAAGGTGATTACTTTTTTCCTGGCCCTCATGACTTTGGTAGGTTCCCCGATCGGGCTGGTATAGCTGGAGAGGATATCATCAAACGACTCCGAAACAGTTAGTTGAGGGCGAAAAATAAATGTGTACTTGCAGGGACATTGAACGGCGACAGGGTGGCAGCTGTCAAGTGAGGCTGACTCAAACGATACTGCAGCTGCCGACTGCTTGTTCTTCGCATGTGGGTGTAGGTTGCAATGCTCAAGGGTCTCGTCCTGTCATTGCGAACCTCGTGGCACATTGATGAACCGCAGATACGGGTAATTAGCGATGAGCCAATGATCGCTGTATCTAGCTAGGTTGCAGGGGAGTGATACCGGCGTCATCCCACCTGCCAATTGAGATGTGTCTGTTGCCAACGATCTCAACCGCTGTGACTCGGACTGTCCAGTATCGATCACTGGTTAGCTTTGCAGACCGGCACCTAGACGGCGTGGCGGAGTCCTCCGCACAGAACATTCCACTTCACGAGGGATATCGATCTGCCAGCGGATCCGCAGCGTACGCTTCGGGAGACCCCTAGAATCATGGCACATGCCCCTTGCCGTATCAAAGCACAATAGGACACGTTTTTGTCCCTCAGGGACTCTTCGTGGCGACGAAACCTCATGTCAGAACAAAATAAAAACATAACATATCGTTAGTTAGCCGATATCTAAGGCGGTGACTCTCCCCCCCAAACCCATCCCAGACCGCCCACATGTGCAATCCCGCAGCATTCATGGGCTCGGGATCCGTCTAGACCGAGCGCTGCGTTCCACGGGTGCCCCTGCGGCACGTTCCAGCGAAACCTGTGTTCAAGCCTGCGTTCGTCCTCGTATTCGTCAACCGGTTCCCCAACAGGCGTCCATCGGCGGGTCGGCCGGTGGGCCTGACTGGTCCTGACCATCGGCTAACATCGGCCATCACTGACGGTTTCACTGATGGGCTTGCAACCGCCAGTATCGCCTTTACTTCTACACCAGCAAGAGAACGAGTTTAGACTCCCGCTCGGCAGTGTGAAACATGCACTCCGTCTCCTCGCCAACGCCGGGATGGAGAAACTCGATATCAGCGGCGGAGAGCCGTTCCTCCGGCTATATTACATTGGGGCCGTGTTCAAATACCGCAAAGAGGAGCTTTACCTCGAGTCGTGTTCTGTCATGATCAACGAATCCACAGAAACCGAGAAGTGGCTGGACACGTATGGCAAATATCTCGACTTCATCGTCATCCCTTGCGATTTGTTCAACCTTGAGACGAACCTGAAGCGGGGAAGGGCGGAACATGACACCGCTGCCATGCGTATCGATACCGTGTTCTAGGTCGTGCAGTGATCAAGAGAATGGGGAAAATCAACACGGTTGTGACGATGCAAGCATTCGCATTTCCTTTTCCCTGTCGCGCTCGAAGCTGATCGGACTTGGTTAGCAGTAATCGGGAAGAGGACATGAATGACAAATTTGACCAGATCGCCCCCGTCCGCCGGAAGGTTTGCCATTTTTCTCGTTTCATGGCTCGAGCTAAACTCCGTGGACAGGTCTTCCAAGTACTGCTCCTGGACAGGGAGAGTACGAGGCCGGATTCCAGTTCTCTTCGTGACACGCGAACCCTTCCTTTCTCAATAGACATGCGGAGTAACCGTCGCTCGTCCCAGAGGATAGTGACACGATGAAGGATCCGTACTAATCGTATGCGCCCACCTGCAATCCTTGGAAGATGACGTTCACAATCTCTCAATTTCTTAGATTGTCGCGACGGGGGCGAGAAACCGGGTAGATTTATCTTAGACGTCGACGTTGAGACAGCACTTCTCGATTCAGGGTTCGATGAAGAGAGCTTCCTGCGTCGCTGCGGGGCTTTTGACTGAATGAGGGCATCTGAGTCTGAAGCTTTGGACTGGTGATAGCAAACCGAGATTGTTATTCAAGTAGAGAAAAAGCATGCGCGCTGTTACCCAATGTTAGTAGCCGTTCCCTGAACCCAATTACACGTTGCGCTTTGTAGTTGCCTCCCATATAAAGCGCCAGAGGACAGTCGAAAACAAGGCAGGTCCAGCAGCAGGTGGTACCACTGGACTCAATGGTATGCCCTACTGCTGGACGCACCTTATTCCCGATTTAAATTCCCCTATCCAAGTTCGACTTCCTGCGTTGTTATCTACAACAAACGATGAACGAGAAATGTCAACCAGGACAAGCTGACCTACCTCCTCATTTTTACTAAGCTCAAGTCAGCAATCCGGACTCACTTACCATCCCTGCTTTCTTTCTTTCATCTGACTGGGGACGGGGGCCCTGCGACAGGGCGTCAGTAAAAGACCTAGGGAAGGATGCATGCGAAACGAACCACCGTCCAGAGTGTACCGACCCGAGAGGACAACGACAATTCCGTCCGGTATGCTTCCTGTTAAGTCAGTAGACAACCGTGTCATCAGTGCTCAGTGTCGTCTTGGTGCTCAATGTCATCTGGGTGCTCGATATCGTCTTGAGTTGCAGTGGCGTCCAGGTGTCCAATGTCGTCTTGTAGCGGGCAGCTAATAATGGTTGGGTTCGGGCACATTGCAGGTCACGCAGTTCAAATCACGCCACAACCGTCTTTGAGATCCATGGCACTCGCTGGGGCGGTCGCCGGGCGGGGAAACAAAAACAGTCAGGCGTCGGTCATTGGGGGTATAGCAACTCGCGGCTAGTTCGGTTCCTTTGCGGGATTCTTGACCACCCTCGGATCGGCGAGGGACCAAGGTCAACGTCGAGCGCAAAGCCCGACGATACCGCGGGCCCGGCAAAGACAGTTGCGCGTTTCCGGCGCAACGATCGAGATCCATATTTGGGCCTCTCGCGGGCCGTTCGTGTCGGGGAGGAAGAGACCGTCGACATCGGATATCCCCGTCCAGCATGTAGCCCGCAGACGGCAGAGGAGACGCAGGGACAAAAAGAGCAGAGCGCACTGTTGCCGCGATGGTCGGTATATTCTTGGGCATCTCGTGTGCCGTCGTCTCGTCCGAATGATGCGGAGTCCGTCTCGGCGAGCCACAAGAGTCAATTTCGCCGTATCGGGTCCAGTGGTGGTCGAAAACGGCTGTCGAAGTCGCAAACCATCGGTGTTCGCTGCGGCCGTGACGATCTGTTTGTTTGGGCACGTCGCGTGCCACTTGTCTTGAAAGCCGAAGTCGGGATATGGCGTCCAGAAAAAAGGTAGTGAAGGAGAGAAGAGGTGGAGGTCATCGCGAGGGAAGAGGGAAGAAGGGGCGAGAAGCTGAATGGGGAGCGATGAGCAGTCCAGCGAGTTTAAATACCACAAAGGTGGCTGACAGTGACGGTGTGGACCTCCATATTCGGTGCATGCCAAACGGCGCGTGACGCGCTGCCTACAACTAAGCGCATTGTTCAAAGCTGAAAGGAACAGGCTGTAGGTGCCACCGTGGCGAAGTGGCCCACAAACCACGTTGACCGACGGGCCCGGCTCACTACAGCGTTGGCACTGGATGTGTCGACGTATGTCGGCAGAGCGAATATGTCGAGTGTACGCACCAAAAACTGGCACTATAGCAGCACACAGTCAACTCATCGGTCAAAGACTAGCACCCTGCTTCAAGTAGCCTCTATTGCGCCCTTTCGATTCCAATGCGTTCTCGCTTTCAGGAAGGTCGCAACAACACCAGGGATAAATCATGGTCTCGGAAAGCCGCGACCGAATAAAGATGGTGACTTCCAAAAGCCGGAACACTATTGTCTCGATGAATGCAATGGGGAAAAGTGAGGCCGTCGTTGAGCGCTGAGTTTCGTAACTTTCGTCCTGCTGTCGCGGCCCTACCGCGGAGCTAAACCTCGTACGGAGCTGCTCGCTCTTTCCCAACAGATGGGCGGCGACGCAACAATGTCGAATTTCAACGTAAAAGGGCCCTGGGATCTGCTCCCCGAGCTGTGGCATGCAGTGCCTCTGGACACTGGTCCGAAGAACTTACGGCGAGCCAGTGGCGCTTTGCGGAAGGATGCTATTTATTGTCTCTGAATGGGACAATATCGTATCGATGTCATAACGGGTTGATTCAAACGGCACTGAATTTTCTGTGCCATGTGGAACGCCTGGAATATGCAACAGGTATGTGTTAGCGCAGCCTGTAGGTGCTGTAGTATCCTCACTTTACTGATGTCATTTATCCCCGAAGAGCAGCATACGCACCCAATTGGCGCCTCCGGCACTACGTGAAGACGCATCGCAAAATGGAAGAGACACACGAGTATGAGGAAGGCAGCTAGAATGAATGGTGAGTGCAGTACGACCCCATGTCGATGCCCGTAACGATGAAGACGTCCGACTTTGTTCGTTATAGGTCTGTCCTCGAGCTGTTGGCGCGCAGTCACATGCCCTCACGTCAATCCCGGGGGAACAGTTCCCCCAGGGTCCACCTTATCGCCTCTATCGATGACTCTTTGTCTCCACGCCACCCGGTGCGAAAACATTAATGATTACGTACTTGTTCCCAGATGCGCCTACACCTCCTAACACAAGTCATCCCGGTTCTGCCTCGTATAATATCAATGTGGACTCGCCCGCTCCGCTAACGTCGGGCAAAACCCGGTCCATCATTCTCCTCGGTCCTTTTATCTCTTGGCACAAAGAATTGCATCCACATGACTCAATACCGTCGCTGGAAGGACGAGATGATTCTCCACAGCAGGCGCCACACGTTCCCTGATATATCGACACAGTTCGCATCCCCTTAATAACCCCAAGCCTATATAGATCCAGGACGGAGGGCATCGTGTTCGCTTCCCCACCTTCTCCCCACTGATCAGTCAGACGCAAACATCGCCCTACTCTACTCGACATGCGGTTTCCTTGGCTTGATGTGACAATCCCATTCCTGAGCGCACCGCCTGCAAAGGTTCCAGTTTCTGTGAACTGGTTTCCGAACAGGCGTTGCAACTACGAGTGCCATTTCTGCTTCCATACCAGCAAGAACGAGTTTATCCTTCCTCTCGAGGATGCAAAGCGTGGACTTCGCATGCTCGTTGATGCGGGCATGAAGAAACTCAACATCAGTGGCGGCGAACCTTTTCTCCAACCTCGTTATATCGGGGAAGTCTTCAAGTTTTGCAAAGAAGAGCTTCACATCGAGTCGTGTTCGATCGTGAACAACGGCTCCAAGGTGACTGAGAAATGGCTTGACACATATGGCCAATACCTCGACGTCATGGCCATCTCCTGTGACTCGTTTGACGTAGAGACCAACGTCAAACAGGGTCGCGCGGAAAACGGGACCTCCACAACCCACATCGGTAATGTGTTCAAGGTCGCTCAGTGGGCAAAGGATAGAGGCATCAAAGTCAAGATCAACAGCGTCGTCACAATGTGAATAACCTTTCCGTGATTGACTATTCAGCTTGCTGACTCACTTCTCCGCAGTAATAATTGGGAGGAAGATATGAACGATCAAATCGAGCAGATTTCGCCGTTCCGCTGGAAGGTGCACCACCTCCTTGGCATCTCCTAATAGTAAACTTGGATTCATCTGATTGGGCAGGTTTTTCAAGTCCTTTTATTGGACACAGAAAACACGGGGGCGGAGACGGGATCCCTTCGTGATGCCCGCAATCTCGTCATCACAAAAGAACAGTTCCAGGCGTTTCTTGACCGCCATGCTTCTCAAAAGTGCCTCGTTCCTGAGGACAACGATGCCATGAAGGACTCTTATCTCAACTTGGATGAGGAGATGAGGTGAGGGGCTTTCAGCGTCATTGTGGCCAGAGACCGACACGCTGCGTTAGATTTTTGAACTGTCAGGGCGGGGGGAAGGAGGCTGGGAGGTCGTTGTTGCAAGTTGGGGTGCAGGAGGCGTTGCGTGACTCAGGGTTCGATGAAAAGGCGTTTGAGGAGCGCGGAGGTATTTTCGACTGGAAACGGCCAGCGGCGTCCCTTGAGTGGTAAACAGTGTTTTCCTGGAGGGGCTGGCGTGTTTGATTCACAAGCGAAGTCTTAACGGCTGTATCATACACATCGTGTATCTGTACATCTGTACATGTTTTGATTGGTCCTTGAGGTCGACTTGAACAGATACCGGCCCCGCGGCCCGGACTGCTCGTGTTCCGAGACGCGACTCTGTGCCTCTGAAAAATGCTCCTTGGACTCGCAAGTCGTGTTGGCACTCGCACGCCGTCTCGCCACGTCCGCAGAGTGAGCCTCGGCTCACTCGCTGGGGCCTCGTTCCACCTTCGACGCGCGTGTGTAAACACTGCCCGTGGTCACCATCGTAGCGTACTGTCACTCGTGCACTCTGCAATCAACCTCGCTCTCCCTTCTGGCCCGTTCGACGACCGTGCTGCAGTCCACCGAGCCTCGTCCAACGATGGCTCCATTCCGTTCGAGGAAGAGGAACGTCTTCTTCCGATGTTTCTGCGCTCGATCTCTCCCTCAAACCCTGTCGGCTTCCTTCGGCCCAGCGTCGTCAAGGAGATTCTCAAAGACCATCATGAGTCCAGCGAACAATCGATCTGGAACGTGCTGCGCAGAACAGACGGCTCATCCTGGGCAGTCTGTTTTGCGGATCACATCACCGATGCGGAGGCCCGGACGCGCGCCATGCGTGCCGTCGCGGACAGGTGGAGAGCCGAGGGCCGCTTCCCGGACATTTTGACAGGCACGTTGTTTCGTCCCGTGTTCCAGACAAACCCGGTCTTCACATCCTGTGCGTTTCAGGCTGGAGTGACGAGGTCTATCCCGTGTATACGCCACGACGCGAGCGCACTGATGCGTCACTGCGTCTCGCGTTCGGAATCGAACGCGCTGCACTCCCCCTGTTTGGGTTCGCCAACTTTGGTTGTCTCCTCACGGGTAATGCCCTCCCCTCGTCAGCGCTGGCCCCGATGCCCATCACTCATGACAACACACAGCATTTTACGATTGTCGGGTGACGGGCAAAACGATGCTTTGGATTCCTCGCCGATCACCGTCCAAGAGCACGTGGGTCTCTCTATTCATGTCTCGCTTACGGTCTAAGTCTTTTCTCTGAGCACAGATGGCCTGGGCGGTACGACTGCACTGCCGGAGGAGGGATGGGGGTCGGGGAGACGCCCCATCAGACTATCGTCCGAGAATGCGCGGAGGAGGCCTCTCTCCCACCTGATTTTGTCAAGAAACACGTGCGCCCTACGGGAATGCTCAACTACATGAACCGGTCCCCCTCGGGATGGCTCCTGCCTGGGATTTATTACCTCTACGAGCTCCGTCTCCCGGACGACGGTGCGATCACACCACGCACGAATGCCGAGGACGGAGAGGTGGACGCGTTTCAGCTGATGGATATTAACGAGGTCATGGAACGCCTGCTTCAGGGACGGTTTAAGCCGAGCTCTGCGATGGCTTTGGTCGATTTCTGCACACGACGCGGCATTATCACACCTGAATCGGACCCAGGGTATCTTGACATTTGCATGGCTATAAGGGGGACTACTGTTTTGCCTTTGCCCTGAAAACACTGACGTCACCCTGCTCCGTGACAGTCATCTACCTCATTTCCCGGATACGTCAGCTCTAAATTAGACACATGGGTATGTCCTTAGCGCCACTATAACTCGATTGTTTCGAGCACGCCCCAAACATACGAATCATGTGCATGATTGACCCGTTTCGTGTCCCTCTGGGCAACAATGCAGACTTGTTGCACGTCAGGATATTCCGACTGGTCACATACGGATCCACTGCAGTGAACGCGAAGGGTAGGCACCGATTACATGTGATGATTTATTTCGATGCGACTCTGGGGTGCAGGACGTTTCGATAGGATTCTGGGGTCGTTATTCTCGAGACAGACAGAAAGCTGTACACGACTCATCCACTGGGCCACTGCTCAGATAGGAAGGGATGGGAGTCGAGGACCATTCGTGTCGTCCCGGGTGGCAACCCCCTCCGGGCCCTCCCCCAACCCGTGAAACCGCTGGCCGACCCAGCAAGTTGCGAACCAATCATAATGGGGGTATAAACGTTGTTGCGTGCTCCACTTGTGAGAATGTAGTGCTCACATACGTGGACGCACGCGTAGGCACCAGTGAGACGGTCAGTGGTAGCTGGTGGTAGCCGATGGTAGCCGATGATCATAACCAGTTGGGATGGGCTTCACCACGGGTACGGGTTACACCGCGGTGTTTGGCCTACGGATTTGGCGGGTACGGGTACGGTGTTCCACGGGTGCATCTAAGATCTACTTATGACTTATCCTGTCACTGCCCGCCACGATGTGACAGACAATGAACGCCGCGATCATAGGCTGCGCTACTACGGAGGTCAGTCTTTTCGTCGGGTCCATCCCTCTCCTACTAAGCTCGCTCTTTGAGTAGTGGTGACGCTGTGCAATCAAGTCATTAACTCGGATGGCGAGGCTGACAGCGAGGATGCCGCCATCACTAGGATTCATACTACGGACTCAGAATCCAATAACGAAAGTGACCTTGGTATGCTTCTAATTCCCGATTGTATAAATTCTTGCTTATTGCTCGTATTAGCTGTTGTGTTTCAAATACGTACTTTATTGACTATGGCTTGTGATAGCGACATCGACTGCAGTCGAGTGCATGTTTTGCAAAGTCGAAAGCACATACAATTGGCTATCTGGACAACCTGTTCGAGCTTTCTTACGACTTGGTGCTTGGATCCGTCACGATCTGTCTCTCTGAGTGACATTGCAGTCACCCTCCATCATGGACGGAAGAGAAAGCGTAGATCTGAATAATTCAAGTGTAACTCCCTTGCTCGTAAACTGTCACAGACGACGATACCATTACTATAGTCCTGTGCTGTCATCATGCCCCTTGACACCGCGGGTGGGCACGGGTCGGTGTCAACCCGTACCACGGGTACGGTGTTCGCTGCCAGACCCGCGGTGTCGCCTGTGGTGAACCCTACGCACGCGTGGCTCGTGACGTAGGCTGAAACAGGGCGCACAAATCTCCATGGCACTTTTCCCCGGGCTGAGCCGCGAGCACGGCTGACTCCAACACACTGACGTGGCTGCAACCACTCACCGCCGTCCCCCCCAAGAGTCTCGACATGAGTGCGGGGAGCGGTCCTCTACGAAATAAAACAAAACTAGAATTTCCCACAGAGAGCGGGTTGTTACCAAGAGATAACGAAGAGGGGCACATGTCCCGGAAGCTTGACGGGAAGAGCTTTGAAGGACAAAAACTCGGGTGTTGCGGGGGCGCCGCTAGTCGAAACGTGCTTGCGGAGCGTTGGCAAAAGTTGTCTCCAGTCGAGCCCGTCCGCGTGCCATTCAGCGGACTGCCAGTGGTTTTGACTGGTCCAAAACCATCGGCTACCATTCGGTATCATTCTATTGAAGTGGTCTCGTCGCTGTGTGCGATGTGTCGCCCTTGGCAAGTAATGGATTGACCAATATTAATGTCATGGTCGGGCTAGAGGCACTGGCGTGGGAGGACACAGCTTGGTTCGGGACCTCGTCTGTGGTAGCAAACGACGACTCGCCAGTCATGGACAGCGCCGAGTTCCACGCAGCAGTGAGTGCGTTGGCCAGCTAGGGAAGGACTCGACTGATCGTGTAGCAGGTATACCATGTCGTGCGACAGTAGGCTTTCCTAGAAGCTGCACGCCAACATCAACCTCACCTCTATCGAGACAGAATCCCCCCACAAAAAGTAACGAGTTATAGTACGCAAACATCCTCATGCATGCATATCTGAATCGTAACGCAGACCTCTCTTCGTTTACAGGTCACATCGCCAAGTTGATTGGGATGCCCAGACATTCACGACATGTCGGCCAGGGTGAGCATTCATGCCATCGTTCAACAATTAGTTGACCGCGCGTTGATAGCACTTAAATTCCTGTCTCCGGCTGTGACGCCACCCGTGCCCTGGCATAGAGTGATCTCGGCGGCTGGAACAATCTCCTCGCGTGGCCCAGGGACCACTGGCGCACAACGACAACGTGACATGCTCGAGGAAGAAGGTATTGAGGTCACTGACGGTCGCACGGGTGATTTTCGGGTCAATCTGGGGACATGGGGATGGTTTCCCCCTCCTGGCACGATAGATATTGGGGATCATGAGGTTGCCACCGCCCAAGAAGACGGTAATTGATGCCCTCTTGTCTCGTGTGCATATGGAATCGGAAGCTGTAAATGCGCGACGACGGTGGGTGAGTGTTACCGTTCCCGCCGATTCTTGACACCTGTACACGCACCAAGCCATGTTAATCGGTGTCCTTCTAGGAATGATGAATGTAAGAAGGTGGACTGTGCGCCTGTATCGAGTGCTTGTCGGGTTCTCTTTTCTGTTCGTTGTTCGCCAGCCGTGCTATGATCCATTTGTTGGTACTTGATCCGTCCCGACTCCGGTAGGCGGATTGTTCTCTGGATGTCACTTGCATGTTGCCACTCGTCCGATCTCGCAGAGTGCTGCATTCCAAGTGTTGTCCCTCTGACCCTGAACAATGGGTCGAACCAGGTCCGAACTTGCGAGAGGGTGTTTCGCGCCACCTGGCGCTGTACAACACTCATGTGGTCGGACACCACACAATCGCGGTTCCCGCAGCTCTATCCCACACGGGGAATCTTGCCAGCTTACAAAACAAATAGGAGCAAATCGGTGTTAGCCACTCGGACGAAGAGGGCCTCAAGATAGTGGAACTAGATATGAACCAAGTCCGAGTACAGCTCGCTCCATTTTAATCTCCCGGTGTCAGATCCTCTCACCCCAGTCCATGTAGTCCTTGGCAACGGAAAACGGAATCTTGATTGCGGCGGCACTGCACCGCTTTGCTGTCTATTCGCAGCTAACCAAAAATCGTGTTCTAACCTTGTTCGCGCTGCCAACAGCGCCTCACAAATTAGGAGAACCACAGGATTAGAACTGGGATAGACCAGGTACTATCGGTAGGAATAAAGTCAGAGAATGGGGGTCACGCCCTTTTCTAGAGCTGGCCTGATTTCTGCGCGTTAGCAATAGCTCCGGGATTTATCAGCGGGTACCAGCTTGTCGGTGCTTGTGCTACCAGCTATAGCGCTCGGCGCGCTAGTGTGACTGATGAAAACCGCATGTCCTCAAGCATAGCTAGGACTCTTGGCGACAGATGGACCAGCCTGGGACGTAATATCATTGACTGCGCATCTATGCGCGTACAGGCGACATGAGCATGTATACTAAGACTACGGATATTCTAACATTAACACGAGTTGGTGTGGCTGTGCTTCCCCCCCCCCAAAAGCTCCGAAGTGTATTTCTTTTTTTCAACCAGACCAGTGACAACCACCGCCGCATCAACGTAACTACGGGATATCATGACCCCAATCTTGACCCAGCCTCTCCCGAGCGCCATGAGCGCTTCGGTCCCCGAACTGCCCAACGACGAAAAGTCCACCAATCAATGCCAGGTTCATTTGGGGTCCAAGCGCCAGTGTTCGTGCGCCGCGGAGTCCAACCCCACTCATCACCGTGCCTGCCATCAAGCAAGGGTACGCAAGTTTTTGCTACCCATCGCGCTCCTGTTTCTTGCGGTTGGAGGGATGCTGGTCATCTCCTGTGTATCCGACGTTGACCTGTTTGACGTGATCAGTCTCGGGGTTGAAGCGAGTGGCAGTCCGTTGGGCAAGAGACAGTCGAGTTCCAGCGGGCAGTCAGGCTTTGCACGACACAAACGTGAGTTCATCTCCAAGTGATGTCGGTGTTACCGCGGTGACTAAAGGGTTGCCGGTCGCAATAGTGTATCTCATCATCATTTTCGTTGGGTTATTCCTTGTGCTTGTTGCGGGGGTCATGCTCAGCTTTTGGTGCTGCAAAGGTAGGAGACAACGTGCCAGGTAGCGATCGTACTGAAAGATTGGTGGGTTTTCCAAATGTAGACTCGTTCCAGAATCCGCTTTGCTGCCCTTGTTACCTGTGTGCATGCTGTGGTGGACTCGGTGAGTATAATTGACTGGGTGCGGCTATGGACGGCACCGAATGTTGCTTACGACGTATTGTCAGCTTGTTTGGAGTGCGTTGGATGCGGACTGTGTGCGGCTGGGCTGGAGGCGGTTTGATATGATCGAATTTGTTACCGGCAGGTACGCATTGCCAGCACGGCAAGAATCACCGCTCTTTCTATACCCTTCTTTTCGGACGCTGTGGATAGTACGACCTGGCTTGGATATGAAGGCTAGTACATATCAACATCAGATGCGACACGCTGCAGAAGGCGCAAGCACATGGAGCCCGCTCTGGAGAATCTTCGCATGGTGGCCGGCCGCATGGTCATTGGCTCGGATGGTCCGTCGCGGTTGGTTACGTTTGCCAAGGAAATGATCTGCGCACGGGTTTGGCGGGCGGGCCGGTTCGGTTTCCAAATTGCGCTCCCCGCGAGCGTTTATGTAATGCCGAATCGGATCAGAGATCGTGCAACGCGGATCTGAGCCTCGGCTCGTCATCGCGTCCGCTCTTTGTCCCAGCAGGCATTCGAGCGCCCGCAATGGTCCCGGGGGCGACGTCCTGCTTGCGCTACACTGCCCTGCGTCGCCTCATTCGCCATTCCGGCAGAACCTTTGGGTTTCATTTTCTGCTAATCTCGTCGCGCTCGGTCACTATCGCCCATGTGTCGTAATTCACTCACATAAGTGCGGACTGCCTCGTCCTTCAAATACAGCATCCATTCTCTTCATCAACACACCCTTCTCTCTCCCACTTTCTCCTCTTGTTTCTATCCAAACGACCCCGTCATGGTTTACCTCCCGACATCGCTGAAGACCGTGCGAATGGCATTTCTTCCAAGCGCCGCCAGCCCGACCTGTCTCGCCACCTGTCTGCAGAAGCTAGGGCTAGGCAGCCAAACCCCATCAAGGCTATCTGGAAGGTCGCCCAGGTCAAGCCTGGGACGATCAACATGGGCAATGGTATGCTATCTGACGTTCCGGCGGGTACGGTTGAACGCTTATCGACGTTCTACCTGCCTCGCAGGCGACCCACACCATTCGCTCTACCCCATCTCCGAAATGAACTTCGTGGTTCCTTCTCTCCGCGATCAGGACCCCGTCCAGGCGTGGCGGGTGGGCGCTGGCGATCGACAGACCGTCTCCTCCTACAAGGACGAGCCCTGCGCGCTAAGCCTCCGGACAGCCATGGCCTACAGCGCTGGTGGAGGCTTGAAACACGTTCGAGATGTGCTCGCAGAGCTCACCGACCGTATCCATGCACCCCCCAAACATACCGTCACCCTCAGCCTCGGCAACGCCGACGCGCTCACCAAATGCTTCCGGCTGCTGGGTGATCCCGGCGATTCTTTCCTCTGCGAAGAATTCACGTTCTCGGCCATGACCAATGCCGCCCTTCCCCTTGGCATCGACTGGATACCGATCCGGATGGACAAGGACGGCCTCGTACCGTCAGACATGGAACGCATATTGGCTAACTGGGACGAGGCCTCCCACGGGAAGCGTCCTCATGTCCTGTACACGATCCCGTACGTTACCGTTGTGTCGGAACCATGCGTATCATGACTCACTCGCACGTGTTCAGTTGCTCTCAAAATCCGACGGGTAGCACGCTCTCCCTCGAGCGACGGCAGCAGATTTATCAGATTGCGCGCGACTGGGACGTCATGATTCTCGAGGACGACCCATACTTTTTCCTGCAGTATGACCTCGACATCTCGCAAGCAGTAGTGGAGGAGCATGGCTTCACCCGCGCTATAGCCGAGGTCCTTCCGCGCTCTTTCGTATCGATGGACTATGATGGGCGCGTAATCCGCCTGGACAGGTCCGTCCCGCCACATCATTTGATGACAGAACGATCTGATTCCTTGGGCACAGCTTCAGCAAAATCCTCGCGCCGGGAATGCGGCTGGGTTGGGTCACGTGCAACGAGTTCTTTACGGAGAGGCTGGACATGCTTACAGATTCGTCGTCGCAACACCCCCACGGCCTAGGGCAGGCGTTTGTGGCAGAGCTCTTTGGATCCCGAGGCTGGGGGATGGACGGCTTCCTGAGATGGGTGTCATCGCTCTGCCGCGAGTATGAGCGTCGACGCAACCTGTTCATGAAGGTGTTCGCACGCGAGGTAGCTGGTTCTGGCCTCGCGTCGGCCGAAGTCCCACAATCGGGCATGTTTGTATGGATCAAGATCAATCTCGAACGGCATCCGCGCTACAGGGTGCTCGAAGACGATGACAAGAACGAGCACGTTGGGGGTCCTGTGTCGAACGTGGCAGAGCTGATGGAGGAGCTGTTCCGCAAGCTGCTTGACTGTGGCTTGGTGATGATGCCCGCGTCGACGTTTGCGATCGTGGACCGCTCGGGCCGTGTGGCCTCGGACGATGGCTATATTGCCGACGTAAGTCTGTTTGTTCGTGCTGGCCTCCATGTGGCTGACTCCATCCCTGGCAGCGAGTCAACTATTTCCGTGCAACGTTTGTGGGCACCGACGAAACGATCGAGAACGGCCTGACCATCTTTGGGCGTGGTCTCGAGGAGTTCTTTGCTGCTGACTGACTCGGGCGCCCCCGGTGGCAGCTCTTGATTAGCAGAGTTGCCTCACAAAAGATATTCACGACATCTGTCGTTCGCTGTTGTGGAGTTTCCGGACTGATGTTCTTGCTTGGATGTTGTCTTATCATGCACTACCCTCTGACCAAGTTGTTACAGTATATGAATACATCACAAAATGTTTATTGAATATAATGCTTTCTTTTGGATTACTAGATACTGCGTCTCGTTCCACTTCCGGGGCTTGTCAGGCCCGCGAGATAGGCAACGAACCAGGGCGTAGATGCGCTGCATGTACCTGCCTTGGGTATCTGAAACGCGAAGTTCGTGCGAGACAGCGCCCAATCTGACCCCGGGGAGTTGGGCCCCTTAATCTCTGCTCAGTGCGTGGGTGGCATCGGCGGCCGCTGCGTACAATCCGCGACTTGTCAAGACGTCTCTTCCCACGCAATAGATCAGCATATGGCGTGTGGAGCAGTGACGTCTATTCGGAGGGACCGCCAGGAATGGCGGTGGATATAAACGCCCCATGTAACCCTGTGCGACAGTGTTCGCTTCCCCACAATGCCACATGGATCTTCGACGCGCGACGTGTTTGACGAGGGGTGCAACCAGATCGGGCCGATGTTCGCCTTGACTCGATCTGGAGTGTGTCCTCCCCCTTTGCGCGAGAAAGGGTTGTTGGGGGGGGACGTGGTGATACGGAGGTGTTGATCAACTCCCAGTGGAGGCGTTCGTTTCGGTTGGAGGAATGATGATGCAGCATGTTCCCATCGTGTCCCAAGTTACGTGTTGTCCCATCTCGGCCGTGTCGATAACCCCGAAAGAAAAGGAACTGAGGAAGAGAGGCCTACGAGACAACTAACTTAAGGTGAGCGTTCAGTTGTCGCTCGAATCAACGTTGCGCCTTGCAGAGAGCGCTCGCGTTTGAGCCAAAGCCGGGGTATGACTTACACATCGAGTCTGACAGTGCGACTCGTTGTCCATGATCGATCCCTCCTGAGTTAGTCCGAAAGAGGGCGTCTTATCTATGTAGTTCAATATGAGCATACTTGGACATCAACGCGGATGCGGCGAGGCCACGGCGGCCGGGAAGGAGGAAGAGGGGGATTGGTCCGAACTTGACCGTCGAACTAAACTGAGCGTTTTGAAAATCTGGGTTCGATCTCTTTCCTAGGGTTCCGAACGGACGAGCGGGCGAGCAGGGTTCACTCCAGTGCGGTTCGACACAGACCGGTGTGTATGGCAACAGAGAATATGGATCCTGGCGTGGTACCGCTGGCAGTTTCGGAGGGCGTCAAAGACCGACCCCCTCGCAGTGGAAAAGAGGGTGGGGTGAACCGGTCCAACATCCACTAATGGCCAAGAAGACGCAGAGTCTTCGTGGGAATTCGGGTGCTTTTTGCCGAGGTATGGCATGTAATATACCGTGGCGTCGTTGCAGCGGATCGACAGCCTTCAAGCGGAACCATCAAGGTGTGGGAGCAGAGACTCTCCGGTTTAGTGAGGATAGCGGCGAAATGGCTCATTGTCCAATCAGGACAGCAACCCAGTAGGTTACTATATGAAGCCGCAATTCGCTATCCACTCACATAACTGTCTCAGGATTCTGGAAGCATACATCGTCAGGGCAATTATCTCGTCTGACGAGATCATGTGTGCGTCGAGGCACAGTTGTCTGATGTTACTTGGGGCTCGCGCTTGCAAGTCACGAGGCTCTAGTATACTATAAACGTTACTAGTAGACTCACTGGCGCTCTTTATCAGCGCCACGAAGCATCCCCTCAGCCTCTGACACCTAGAAGCCAGCATGGAAGAGAGTCGTGTCCTGTCCGGAAGGCCCCTTTTCTTTATCATCCTTGCGCTCTTACTGAGTCTCGCGCTCATTGCCCTTGACCAAACCATCGTCGCGACCGCACTTCCGGAGATCGTTTCGCATTTCGACGCCCTACAAGATGCGACATGGATCGTCGGTGGATACCTCCTCTCCATAGTGGCGTTCACACCTATGTATGGGCAAGCATTGACCATTTTGCCGACCAAGTGGTGCGTGGATGTTTTTTCTGGATCCCGTGGTCGCGATAGCATCGATCACAACGAGCATTCTCACGCGCTCTCAAGGGTCTACATGGCTGCAATTGCCCTCTTTCAGCTCGGTTCGCTCTTTTGCGGCATAGCTCCCTCCGTCGACTTTCTCGTTTTTGGACGTGTCATCTCTGGGGTCGGTGCTGCTGGCATTTCCGTGTCTGTCCTGACAATCGCTGCCGAGGTGCGGTTTTTGACACGCGTACAAGTTGTGTGACCTTGACGCGCGATCCTCGCACAGAGTGTCGAGATGCGGTACAGGGTCATGGTCTTTGCGGCCGTCGGCGCGGTGTTTGGCATCTCGAATGTCGTGGGACCTATATTGGGAGGTAAGAATGACATCAATCTACATGCACTTTCACTGTCTCAGACTTTAAACAGGGGTCTTTACGGCGCGTATCTCTTGTAAGGTTTTGCAGCTGGAGTGGTCATCACTTGGGATTGACCCCGAGTCTGTTTATCACAGGGCGGTGGTGCTTTTGTAAGGAGGCAAAGTAGAGCCAATTACAGACGTCGACTTAAGTTGCATTTTCAGATATCAATCTCCCGTTGGGAGCGTTATCTTGTTTACTTATTGCATTCAGACTACCAGGGACCTCACCAGCCAGGACGGCGATTCAAGCCATGGCCGACATGGATTGGATAGGTAGTCTCACAACCGACATGCACCGGCCGTGGTTTACCCCGCAGGACAGGTTGTTTACTCTGTCTCGCGTCCATGGTCGTCCTCGTCCTACCGCTTACGTGGGGGAGCAACAGGGGGTGGGACTCACCCGTCGTGATTAGCGTGCGACCGTATTTTTGTTGATGAGGGCGCTCTCGCTGATTCTCATAGCTCCCGTGTGTCTTTGTCCTACTCCTGGCCTGCCTGATTCTATGGCAACGCCACAAGAGCGCCAGTGGCATCCTACCCCTGGGAGTTATCGCGAGGCGATCTCAGTTGAGTCTACCATACACGATAGGGTGGTTACGTGCGGAATGCTGACTATGACACAGAGTGGGAGCCTGCATCGCCCTCTTCTTCACGATGTTCAACACTCTGGTGTTGGTGTAGTACGTGCGCGCGACCCCAATATCCGGATATCCATTCTGATCCTGGCCAAGTTATATCCCCTTGTTCTATCAGGTTGTGTATGGCCACAGTGCGATCCGTTCCGGGATCGACATGCTGCCGTTTCTCTTGTCCACGGTGGTGGCCACGACAGTCTTTGCCTTTGTCTTGTCGCGGACGGGACACTATTGGAGTATCCTAGTTGTTAGCCCCGCGTATGTTGTCGCTCCGTCGTTGAGTTTCCTATTGAATACGCGGCTATCAGGTTCTGCTGCCTTGCAGGTGGACTCCTTTTCACCGTCTCAGTGCACACTTCCTCGGTCAGGTTCATCTTGTATCAGGTTCTTTATGGTATTGGGGTCGGTAGGTGTCCACAAGGGTTCATTCGATCATATCAGTCCTGTGCTTGAAAAATGACGCAACACAGGAACGTTGCAGAACACGCTCGTAGTTCGTAAGTCTGGATCATGAGGAAAGTGACCGGACGGTTGATTGCACGCGTCCGCTCGTCTCCCAGTCCAAGCCCACGCAGAACCAGAAACCGTGCCTGTATGTAACGCAATTGCCACGTTCATGCAGATCCTTGGTGGTTTCATAGGTGTGACCATGTATGTGTGACAATGTGTCCCTCTTCCTGTCGAACCACGTACGTCACTGACCTGGACCCGTGATCGTCTTTTGCTTTCTTAGCGCAGGCGTGGTCTTTGACAGTCAACTCCACCGCAACCTGGCCGTGTATGCTCCCGGCGTCGACCCGGGTCCCATTACGGAGAGCGTGACCGCCGTCTACACCAACGTCTCTTCGGCTGCGCGGCCAGGTGTCCTCGACGCGTACGTGGCATCGGTGGGTTCTTTCGATGTTTGGGCGTCGTACTCGGGTCGCTGAATCCCCTCGGGTGACGATCTCCTAGCTCGATTGCGTCTTTCTTACGGCAGTCCCTGCAGGGTTTTTGACAGTGTTCGGCGCGGCGCTGATCAGGTGAGCGGGCTACTGTGGCCTCTTTTAGGGTGTTCATGTGGCACGTGACACCTCATGACATAGAAACGTCAACTTGAACGCGGTTGGCAGCACTAGTGCTCCTTCCTCCGACCAGCTTGGAGAACGTGGCACATTGACTGCGCAGCACGACGGCGGTGGTGGAGGTGAGAAATAAACTATAATCCAGACTTGGCAAGGACAGCTTCTAGCATCTGTCTATGCGAGACTCTTTTTCCAACGAGCACTACTATCATACACTTTCTCTCAGGGGACGATGACGGAACGCGCGTGCGAGGACCGCGTCAACACCTCCTTTAGCGCGGCGGTCACCGCCGATCGGTCCTTGATGTCGACGGTGTGGACCGTCCCGGGCCGCGGCCCCTGTAGCGTCCCGTTGTCGATCTTGGCGGCGAGCAAGTCCAAGAACGCCTTGACGTCGGCCTGGCCGAGGATGCCCGAGCTCATGCCTTTGAGCGTCAGCGCGCGTGTGTAGAGTGCGCGCAGGTCGACGGGGAATAACCCGTCCTTGGCGTGCACTGCCATCACGACCACGCGTCCGGTCCCGTCCGGCGTCATCGTCCGGAGGGCGTCGTTGAACGGCGCGTCGTACCCCGCACAGTCGAGCAGGACGTCGATCTTGTTCTGGAGGCCCGCTTGCGCGACCGCGTCGCGGATCGCTGTGGGGGACGTGAGCACGATGGGGGTGACGTACGACGGCGGTGGGGCCGTCTCCGAGAGGGAGGTGTAGGTGCCCAAGATGCGCGCGCCTCTGTCGTGGCACAGTTGGGCTGCGGCGGCGCCGATGCCACCGCGGGCACCTGTGAGGGGGAAAAAAAGACGCGTGCGTAGGCATTTATGGCCGAGACAGAGCGAGGGAGTGACGACGGACCGATGATGACGACGCGGTCGCCCTGCTTGACGTTGGCGAGCGTGTGGACGGTGATCCATGCGCAGAGCCACGAGAGCGTCATGCTCGCCGCCTCGACGTGGGTCAGCGCTTCGGGCTTGCGGCTTAGCGCGGCCAGTGGGACCTTGACGAACCTGGGTCGGTCGGACGAAGAAGAGGACGCCGAACGAATGCCCATCAGAAATCGGCAAGCGCATCGGCAGAAAAAAAAAGGGGGGGGGACGCTCACTCGGCAAATGTTCCGTCGGAGGTGAATCCCCGCTGGCCGCCAGTGCCCCACACCTGTGCATCGATCCATGTGGTCGCAGGGGCGCCCGTATCATCCAGCGCCTCCACGACCTCGCCCGAGAAATCGCGGCCAGGGGTGCGTGGTACCGTCACAAACGGTAGTACGCCCAACACGCCCGCTGCGTCGGACTAGTGTGCACGCGCACCAAGTGGCCGCCGGAATCGAGATGGCACAGAAAGGAGGAGTCTAGTCTGAGCGATGGCAGGACGGGATGGCAAGTGGGGAGGAGGGACTCACACCGTTGATCCCCGCGGCTTTTACGCGGACGAGGGCCTCGCCGGGTGCGAGCGTGGGCTTTGCGACGGTCTGGAGGGAGAGCTCGTCAAACGAACCCGTCCTGTCGAATCGAAGCGCTTGCATCGTCGGGTTTGCGTGAGCGTGATGGGAATGACGACGTCTGTTCCCAACAGACGTCCGGGGTGATGTAAGACGCGACACGACGGACGCAGGACGGCAATTGATGAAGAGGGGGGGCGCTCACTTACGGGCCGCAGTTGCCGACAAGGGGTCGGATGGTATGTTGCAGTGAGGGATGCTGCGATGGCAAAGACGAGCCGATGACGGGGGAGGGGGCGGGTAGATATGGGGATAGCCGTCGGAGGGCAAAGTGTGGATGAACCATCGGGTAGTCTCTGGCCGTTTCTTCAGTCCGCGCTGTCTGCGGTTATGCAGTTGCTGGCCACCATGACGCGGTGCGCTCGACCTAGCATAGCATCTCCACCCCCGCAATATTGTATGAACACCGAGCCGCGCATTCCAGTTCCTGTTTGTCAGGTGTGTGGACGTCGTTGACAGTGGTGGTGGTGGTGGTGGTGATCAGCCTGGATGCGCACGGCCGCCGCAGCTCCGAAGCCCAATGGTTGTATGGCTGCCTGTTGGACTTTTCATTTTTCCACTTGGTGCGCGCCCACGCCGACGGCTGGCCCATCACAGACTGATGTCCGGAATGGGAACTGAGCCGTCGACGGACCAGCGCCCGGCAACGAGCACGGCAAGGTTAGGACATTATGAACGCTACACTCTAAAGCGATGGGGCCAGCGTGTTCCTGTAGCTGATCTGAACTCTGCCAGATCACAAACAGCCACGCCAACGCGGTCTAGCTCGAAAAGAAGGGTCCAACGAAAAGGATGCACTAAATTGCGTCAGCGCCCTGTTGTCAGCCCGGAATCAGCGGGAGCGCTTGGCACTGTTTAGTTCCCAGCGCCGCCCCAGGTGCGCGAAGTGCAAGTCGGTGGTCGACATAGGTTTCCATCTCTCTATCGCCCACATTCTCCATGTCGGAACTTGCACGACCGAGGTGGCAGTTGCTGTCATGCTGGACACCGGCAAGCCTACCCGATGCCAGGGAACAAAGCAAATCACCGATCGAAATCGCAAGCGAGTCATCCAAGACGGTGAATCACTCTCGGTCCGCATGTGTGCAATCATGCCCCTCCCAGGTCCGTTCTGATAGGCAGTAGTCGAAACGAGCGTTGGCAGAGGTCGCGGGCCGTTGAACCGCGTGGCAATGTCTCATCTCGGGCGGAGAAGGGAGGTGATCTGCCGTGCGGGAGGACTTGAAGCACACGCCGAACACACGCCAGACACCAAATCAAGCACGAGGAAACAGGGAAGCAGGTTTCCCGACACAAGAATGACCCCTCTGCGACGTCGCGGATCGAGTTTGACCACCATGTCCGTCTGCCGGGCCCATGTGGCCCATCACTGCTTTCGGTAGGTGAGGTCTATCGGCTACTCGTCACGCTGGAGAAGTTGAGGTAAAATCCATGGGCAGGATCACCGGCAGTTACAAAGTCTCCGAGTCTTGGAGAGACGATGTCATTCGCCACAAGGTTGTGCCGGAGTCCCGGTGTAGGCAACGCACCGATGTTCCACAATGTCAGACAGTAGACCGAGTGTGTTGCGGATGGCACAGAGGAGGCAGGACCGTGTGTAGGATTGGCCTATACAGTGGGCCATCACCACTAAACCCGCGGATCCAGCATGAGAGGGGCCCGTTATCGATCCCGCAGGCCACCTTGGCAGTCGCGGATCGTCAGAGGATCCACGACAAGAGCGGAGAGAGCCAAGCGGCGTTGCGGAGGGCTTGGGATCGATAACCAGAAGACAAAGGCAGGAATCTGGAAGTAAGTTGGACCAAGTGAGAAACGATTGGTAATCTCTACTTGCCCATCACGGGCGCGCGGCAGGTCCGACGGTGTTGAGCGGACACCGACGGTGTGATTCATCTCGAAGATGGGGATACCTGGAACCAGGGGGAGCGAATTTTCTTAGTGGACCGACCACGGGTGATCAGATAGACACCGTACTACATGCAGTGGTACAGCCGATAAGTGGGATGAATTGGTAAGATCGTCGGATGCATTTCCCATCAATGCTCAGCGCCAAAGTTTGGCACACGAATCGGCCCTGGTTAGCGACACGATAATCCGCACAGGAAAAGGAAATGCGCGGCAAAGAGGATAGATGGCGGCAGGCGATGAAGTTGCCTTTGCGCGAGCGTGCTTGGCGGTGCGACCAACATGCGACGGGCTCAGGTGGGCTAGTGAGTCGCCAGCTGCAGTTTGAACGCAGTGTCGCAAGCCCGCGATCCCAAACCTTGGACCTAAGCCATGGATCTGGTGGCGTGCGAATCTGTGCGGCGAGCGCTCTGTCTGTGGGCGGGCGAACGGACCCCACCACGGGCGGTGATGTCGCAACGAGCGTCGGCGCAGTCTGCCCCGAGCTGTGGGCCATCACCACCCGCCAGTGCGCCCGGGCAGGCTATCGAGCAGGCGGGATCTTGCCATCGGGTCGGCGAACGAACTGGTTCGCGTGTCCGACGAGCCCGGCTTGCGAGTTTCCAAGCTCGACCCGACTCGACCAGTCGGTCGTCTCATCCGCCCGTCTTTCTCCACCCGTTGCTGAGCAGTGCCCGGCTGACGCGGCCTGTATTGCTCCCATTGCGCTTTCTGGGATCGGTGCTGCGAGCGTGACCGATCATCTCTATCTTGGTTCACCCCCTCCGTGCGTATAAAAGATGTCCGGACGTGCTCACTCCACCCCAGCATCTTCCGAGTTCCCTCTAGAGCATCCCTCATCCGCCCTTGTGTATCTCTACTCCTTTATCATTATCCATGGCCCCCCTCGCTGTTTCTTCTCCCGTCCCAGAGACTCTCCTCGACGTTCTCTCCCGGGCCGTTAATCAGTATCCTGACCACGAGTTGGCCTTCATCTCTTCCTCCGCTCACGACTCTTCGATCCAGACAAAATCCTTTGCCGGGTTCTCCCGGTATGCCCACTCCCTGGCCAAGGCTCTCCGCGCCTGGGGCAAGCCTACCGGATCCATCGTCGTCGTCTATCTCACCGAGCATGAGGACAGCATGGCCGCCGTCTGGGCCTGTCTTCTTGCGGGCTACGTCCCCTGCTTGCAACCCGCGTTGAGTGCCCAGCAGGCTCACAAAGAGGGTCATGTGGGCCACATCAAGAACCTCTTCTCTTCCGCGATCTGGTTGACTAGCGAGAGCGGCGCCGATCAGCTCCAATCCATCTCCGACCTCGACATCCACTTGTTCTCTCAGCTCAAGGAGGCTGCCCAGGCTTTGGGCGCCGATTTTGCTGTTCACCAGCCCAAGCCTGACGATGACGCCATCCTTTTCTTGACTTCCGGATCAACTGGCTTCTCAAAGGCGGTCGTTCATTCCCACCGCACCATCATCGCCGCGTGCACGGCCAAGGGTCAAAGCTATGGAATTACCCCACAGTCCAGGATCATGAACTGTAAGCTTCAAGCATTGCTTCCGCGGTGTCGCACTAACGTACCACCAGGGGTCGGATTTGATCACGTCGCCGGATCGCTCGAAATGCACGTAACCCCTCTCGTGTACTGTGCTTCACAGCTCCACGTCCACGCATCCGCCATCCTCTCCGATCCGCTGCGATACCTTCGTTTGATCGAGGAAAAGGTCTGTGCCAATTGATATTTCAATCCGAGCACGCCGGACTGACACGTCGTCTCAATTCAGTCTATCAGCGTCGCGTTTGCACCCAACTTTTTGCTCGCGAAACTCACCCGCGACCTTGAGAAGCGCACCGAACTCTTTGGTCAGTTTGACCTTTCTTCCCTCCGCCGCGTGAACAGCGGCGGCGAGGCAGTCGTCAGCACCACCGCCGTCGCTTTCCACAAAACCTTGAAGAATCTCGCCAAAAATGGCGATGCCTCATTCGTGATCTCTGCCGGCTTTGGTATGACGGAGACTTGGTAAGTCCGTGGCGCGCACCGAGAGGTTTGCAATCTGATCGATCCCTTGTAGTGCTGGATGCATTTACGACCCTGTTGACGTGTTGGCTACCCCTCCCCCTTACGAATTCCTCCAACTTGGGGAGCCTATTCCCGGGTGCGAGATGCGCATCGTGAATCCCGTCGACGGTGTTACGCCTCGCCCTGAGGGTGAGAGCGGAGAGCTCCAAGTCCGCGGTCCGATGGTGTTTGTTCGTTACTACAACAACCCCGAAGCGACGTTCTCCAGCTTCGTCGACGGTGGTTGGTTCCGCACTGGCGACATCGGCATCATCCAGAACGGAAAGATGAGACTGAGCGGGCGTATGAAGGACACCGTCATCGTCCACGGTGTCTCCTACGGCATCCCTGAGCTCGAGACGCACCTCCAGACCGTCGAGGGTGTCACGCACTCGTTCCTTGCTGCTGCGCCATACCGTGCGCCTGGCCAAGAGACCGAAGGATTCGCCGTCTTCTACGCGCCCACCTTTGACCTGAACGGCGAAGACGCTCCTGCCAAGCTCTCTGCCACCCACCGCGCCCTCAAGGATGTCTCTGTCAAATTGATCACTCTCCCACCCCAGGTCATCATTCCCATCCCCGCTGATCAGATGGAGAAGACCACCCTCGGCAAGCTCTCCAAGGCTCGTCTCGTCAACCAGTTCAAGCAGGGCGGACTTGCCAAGCACATCGCCCGTGCAGAGGAGCTGCTGAACATCGCTCGCGGTGCCAGCTTCGTTGCCCCCGAGACCGAGACCGAGAAGACGTTGGCTCGCATCTACGCCGACATCTTTAACCTCAACGTTGGCGACGTGTCTGCCAGCGACAACTTCTTCGAACTTGGCGGTACCTCCATTGACGTGATCAGGCTGAAGCGCGAAGGAGAGGCTGCGTTCGGCTTGCCCGAGATTCCTACAATTCAGATCCTCAAGCACCCCATCCTGACCAGCCTGAGCAAGTACGTCAACTCCTTGATTTCCAAGGACGCGAGCACCGAGGAGTACGACCCCATCGTCCCCCTCAATCTCACGGGCAACAAGACTCCCATTTTCATGGTGCACCCCGGTGTCGGAGAGGTCCTCATCTTCGTCAACCTCGCCAAGTACTTCCACAACGAGCGGCCATTTTACGCATTCCGTGCACGGGGTTTCGAACCTGGGCACCCCTTCTTTGGTTCCATGGACGAGATGGTGTCTTCCTATGCTGCAGCCATGAAGCGGACGCAACCTCACGGACCTTATGCAATCGCCGGCTACTCGTATGGCGGTGTCGTCGCCTTTGAGGTTGCCAAGCGTCTCGAAGCCATGGGTGAAGAGGTCAAATTCACAGGTCTGATCAACATCCCTCCTCACATCGCCGATCGGATGCACGAAATCGACTGGACGGGCGGTATGCTGAACCTGGCGTACTTCCTCGGTCTCGTCAGCAAGCAAGATGCCAACGTGCTCGCGCCTTCCTTGAGGCCTCTGACGCGCAAGGAGCAACTCGACGTCGTCTGGACGTTGTCTCCCCCCGAACGTCTCCTCGAGCTGCAGCTGACGCCCGAGAAGCTCGATCACTGGGTCGACATCGCCGGGTCCTTGATCGAGTGCGGGAAGACGTACGAGCCGGGCAGTTCAGTGTGTAAGTTGACGGTCCGTTCTCGTCTGCCTCTTGCGCTCGCTGACGATCAACAACAGCGTCTGTGGACGTGTTTTACGCCATCCCGCTCAAGGGAAGCAAGGAGGACTGGTTGAACAACCAGCTCAAGCCTTGGGCAGAATACAGCCGCAACGAGCCCACGTACACCGACGTCCCCGGACAGCACTACACCCTGATGGACTTTGACCACGTCCCAGGGTTCCAAAAGATTTTCCGCGGCCGTCTCGAGGCGCGTGGCTTGTGAGCGACAAGCAAGTCTTTGGATCGTCGTCGTCGTGTCATAGAAGTGTCCACCGGACGACACGTGTGCGAGAACGAGTAAAAAAAGAGTCTCTCCTATCTATTGCGGTATTGTGGATATGTGTGTGTGTATGTGGCAGGTGTTCTATACACGGGGGGTTCCTTGTTCCCTCTCTTTATTATTTGATGTCCTCTCCGAGTACGCGTATTTCAGAGGCGTTGTTGCTGTTGTTTTCAGCATAGTATGTATGTGTATGGAGTCTCTTGTTTGCCCTTGTCATATGTCTGTCGTTTGCGTAATTTATGGTGATCGTCATCGTCATTTGGGTTGTGTGAGCTACGCACTTGCCCATAGTTCTGTACGATTGACTCCCCCCTAAATACGCACCTCTATGGAGTATATCCTTGAGCAAACAGTAAGTACTGTCGTGTGAACAGTTGCCCTTCCTGGTGGTGTGAAACCTATTTACATTAGTTCATTTTTGGTCCTTCATACCCCTCGTTCCATGGACCCGTGTCGTCCGCCCAAACGAACTCGGTACTTGTCGCCACTTGACGTGCAAGTAGATCGCCCATCCTGTTGGGCATTCCTACACTTCTCTCCGTGTTGCCCAGAGGCTGTTCGATATAGGCCCGTTGTGGCCACTGCCGACCCACTGCCTACTACCGGTGCCAAAAAGTCCTCCTCTCGTCGTTCTCGCCCTGTCAGAGCACGCCGTACGATGACTCGGATCTGATCCTACAAGGGCCCTGCAGCTCCGATCGATCGCATGCCCGGCTCTTTTAGATGCGGCATGACGATCGTCCCAGCATGCTTCCGCTCTCACCGTGCGAGAGCGAGGGTCACAGCGAACCGCACACCAGTTCGGGTGCCACAAACGAGAACACGCTCCGTCGTACAGTTCGGGCGCGGGGTGCACGGCGCCGATCCGGGATGGGCCCAAGCAGAGATGGGGATGTCGTACGCGCGCGTTCGATCGCCGTCGGTCGCGGACGGGATCGTGGACGGAGCGACCTAGGTCGAACCGTCGTGCGCCGCTCTCTTCGTCCAACGCTCGTGTGGACTCGCTGTTGGACGTGTGCTCCGTGAGGACGTCTTCGGAGCAGCGGGGGGGAGGGATGCAGTCAGCGGTGGACAGGGACGTGGGGTTCCTCGAGGGTTGGACCTGGCGATGAACACTTGCGTGGGTGCCCTTTGCGATGAGCGAGCTTAGGCCGGCGACGCAGCGTTCAGAGGCTCCGAGCCCACAACTCGATCTCTTGGGCAGAGGTAGCCCGGACGACGATGGGTGGAGGCGGATCGAACGCGTCAGACTCACCACCGAGCACCTCGTCATGCGAGCTAGGCTATTCGTAACAAAACGAACGCGTGCAGGCGACGGAGGCGTTTAGGAGAAAACCCCCTTCCACTCTGACGATACAAGCTCCGCTCAAACTCTATACGCCCGGCATCCTCCGTATCCCGTGACCCTGGCTCTGGTTCCTTGATCTGGTTATATCACTGCACCGCCACATCAATATAATACCTTGTGCAGCACGGTACAGCCTATCCTCACACTGTCAGACATCTCGGCTGGCTGGAGGATGCCAGGACGACTACCATGAGGCCATACTAACCATAAGCACGAGTATACCTACACATGGCCAAGATCAGGGATCTTGTCTTGTCAGCCGAACAAGCTCACTGCCATCATGGAGCGAATAGATCCGAGCGTCACGCACGCAGGCTGGCGGGGGTCGAGTGGATCCCATCGCCATCGTCCCTTGCCGACGAGCGCAAGAAAAGACTAGGCTCACGGCTCTCCCGCCTATCTTTCCCAGGCGAATATTCCATCACTTTATCAACGTAAGACGTGATGACCTCTTTTTTTTTTTTTTTTTCTTTTTTTCCGACGGAGGTTCGTCCGGTACCTTTTTTCCCCTTCATGTTCATAGCGTGCTGACGGCATAGATGATGGGCCACTGGGTGCGTCGCGAAGCGCATGATTAGCCGTATGGGCGCGTATCTGTATAGATGTCGCTCGACGGTCCTATCGTGCCCGTCCTGTCCTCGGGCTGCCGTATCGAGCACCCAGAGGTGCGTCTCCAGTCTGCAGTCTCCAGGTACCCTCGACATTCATAGACGACGCATGCGCAGCGTGATCCAGGGCAATGGCGACATTGCAGCATGCGCTCAGGGCTGAGAGTGTGGTGTGGGTCATCCAAAAAAGCGGGGAAAGAAAACAGACACGTCGGAGATACGACGATACCGACAACGCACACATGCTGCGTATGTCAACGGCGAACAGGCAGAACGGCTGAACGCTACTGCTGCAATACTGTCAGCGCCGCTGCGCCCCCCTGGATCTCGAACGAACACACGACACCGACAAGAGAAAGAGAGAGAGAGAGAGAGAGGAGATACGCCGACCGTGGGCGGCTCATCGTGGTGAAGAGCTTCTCCCCTCTGGCCATGAACCCCCTGCGATGCTCGTTATCAGCGTCGTGTTCGGTGGCGTTGCGTGGTCACCGCGATCCCACATGTCGTGTCGCACGAAACCCTAAAAATGGGGTATGGCATGACGTCGATGGCGTGCCATTGCGTGCGTGATGATCGCGCGACGGCGACCTGTTGTCCCACGGACGATAAGCTGGGTAGGAGCGCAGACAGTGGAGGCTGGGGCGGCCAGCCCCAAATCTATTCCAGGGCGACACAGGGGGGAAAGACGAGGGGGAGAAAGCGGCCACCACCCAAAGCTGTTTAACTTCAGCTTGTTCAGTGGAACGGCACCAACAGCCATAGAACCAACCCTGACTGCGTCCTGTCAGACCGTTCCCGGCCCGCCGGATCGGTGCTATCATATGACATGACACCGACACCCCCATCTTCCGGTTCTGAACCGGACAGCCCGACTGTCTGGAGCGTTTCAGAAGTGTCCAAACTCCACCTCTGGGCATTCAAAAAAAAAACCCCCATATCACCATCGAGAGTCTCAGCACCATTTCATGCATCGTTCTACGTACACCTACAACCACCAGAAAATTCTACAGTCAACTGACCAGCAGCCACAACACATAATCTGCTCCAAGCCCCGTCGAAAAAAAAAAACATTATGAATGACGTCCGTTTCATGACATTCATCCCACGTAGCTCCCATCGTAAAAACATCATCCGACACGCCGCAATTGTACACATGCAGAGGACACCCCATCTACATGAAGTCGACCCAACGTTCATGTCCAGTCAAGACTCGACCGGGGAACGGCAACTGAACGATGTCCCAGATTCGCCCGTGTTGAAATCTGTGATGATCGACTCGATGGCCGAGTACGTCGCCAGTGCCGCGGTCGCCAGACAAGCCAGGGTGAGGACCAAGTTCCAGGTGTTGAACCAAAACCGTTTCTTGTCTACGAGAGAAAACAAAAAGGGGGGGGACGTCAATGATGCTCATGAAAGGTAGGGGACATCGGGCGTGCGTACAGCCGCGTATCCATCGAGAGACGCTCCACCAGTTATCGACCCTGGACGCACGGGGATTGTCAACGTCATACGGACGATCACCCAACATGGCATCGGCTTGCATGATGTAGCCGAGGATCATGAGAGGCGGGAAAGTGTACGAAAATTCTGTAGAGAATGGCGTCAGGACAGTCCAAATCGTCGCAAAGGAAGATCGTACGAAAGATGCAGATCGCAGCAACGAGGGCGGACAAGTTGGAAAACTGGGGGACAGCGGAACCGACAACGAATGCCAGTGACCAGTAGACGACCACCAATGCGGCAAAGAGGTACTTGCCAGCCTTGACCGTCAAGGGTGGTGCACGGAACAGTTCTATAAAGAGGGCTTGATAGATGACTTTAATACCGATGTTGCCATATAATGCGGCCGCGACGAGAGCTGCAGTAAGGGAAATCGCATTTGTTGCCGTCTGCAAACTGTAAACAGATATACCCTGGTTGGCAGGCTGGTTGAAAACCACAGATCAATCGTTTGTCTGGTTGATCAAGGGAGAGAGATGCTCACGTTAATCGTGTACTGGCCCTGGTACGAGTAGACGAACAGCCCAAAGAACATGTAGACAATAGTAATGAACACTTGTGCACAAGCCATGGCCTTCCAAAAGTCCATCGGACGGCGCATCTCAGCCATGAATTCGATGAATAGTATTCTGAGACAAGCTCCAGATGAGGCTAAGACGACGCACGGCAAAGGCGAGACTTACGCGCCACCATAAGAGAACACGAGCTGCATGATGCCATTGAGCTGGGACTCAAAAGGCTGCTGATTGATAGCCATCGTGTGCACGGGTCCTTGTGTGATATTATAGAGAGATTCAGCCGCCGAGTAGTTGGGCGGGGTGTGCGCGACAGCGGCCATTGTCACAATCATTGTGATCACATTGAGCCAAATAGAGAAATTGGCGATCCAACCGAATTTTTGCAACGTTCTGATCTGACCGAGAATCATACCTACAAAAGTGCGTTAGCACCCTGGGCTGAAACTCACAGACGCAACCGACCGGCAAGGGTCCATACGATATTGCAAACACTGAAGCAAAGCTAGTTTCTATGAGAAACATATCCCCTTTGGTAACGGCAGTGCAACGCGTACCTTGAAACGCGCCATTTGCGAAAGACCCTGACCATTGCCGAGAATGATGATACCAACATTAAAGAGGAGCTGGAGACTCTGCAAAACATTGCACACTGCGAGGTTGTTAAAATGGCGCGCTCGTGGAACGGTGTGACAGGCATACGGATGCGGAACCAACTCCCAAAGATCCGATACCCTAGATCGCCAAAGTTTCTGAGAGGGAATTTATCCGAGTCCAGTTTCAAGAACAGGTGCCAGAGGAGCAAGCCGCTATACGCGGCCATGATACCAAATACGAAAAAGCATGCAACACCGGGTCCATATCCGACGGCAGCAAACGCATAAGGGGCGGAGTATGGGCCAAGAATATCTATTGGGCCTGTCAGACGGCGAACGCCGCTCGGGCGGCAGTGTCGTACCTGTAGTAATGAGATAGAAGACTGCGCCCCAGGTGGCGGTTCTGAGGGAGCCAGAAGCGGCGCGATACTCTGCAGGAGAGATGGTGAGAACGGCCTCGCCCGGTTCCTCCTTTTTGTCGTCGGTATAAGTGGCAGAGTCTTGGTCACGAGACGGTCGATGGAGACCAAACAAGTTGCTTAGCCAGCCGGTTGGCGGGGGGTGTCCTTCTCTGCGAGCTTGGGCAGCTTCCCTGGCACGTTGCTCTGCGGCGTAGTGGACATAGGTCTCAAAGTTTGGTGGTAATCCGTCACGGAGAAGAAAGTGCTCGGGAGCACCTATGTTTTGATCCTCTTGGATATGGACACGAGGATCGTGAGCTTCGACAGCGGCAGGAGGGTAGGACATGGCGACGGGGCGAGAAGCAAGGAAAAAAGGAGTATGCCGGTTTTTATAAGGGGGAGTGAAGAGCGATTGTGGAAATTTGGGGCCTGTCATCGGCTATGCGAGGTGCATGTGGAGAAAGTCCATGGCCAGAACGAGCATGTGGTACGTCCACATCGACATCGGAGCCCGCAAGCACCCAGGCATGAGCTATCTGTGCCTCGATCCCATGGGTGGCGTCCCTGACGGGCACGGGACGGAGAACTCGGACCTGGAAATAGCCATGATTAATAGTCCCTCGCCAACGTCCTTGGTGGATACGGAAAAAGCAGGCAACCGGCTAGGGCAGAGGAGAGAGTCAGTCGTTCTGGGTGGTTGATAGCGTTGTGCACGCCTTGCGAGTCCGTCCATTGCGTCAGGGACACGCGCAGCGGCGAACAAAGTCTCCCACGGTCGGCCCACGGACGCTCCAGGATGGCGTCCGCCCACCGCGTGCTGTTCATCCCGGAGCTCCTCGACATCGTCTTCAATTTCCTGGACAGAGACGCCAACGTCTCGAACGCCCGCGTCTGCAAGCGATGGTCCGACAACGCCCTCGACGTGGTCTGGAGGGAGGTCGACGACCTCGTCCGTCTCTTCCGCCTGCTGAAGCCGATATCCAACCAGGAGGACATGTTCGAATACGTGCGCTGTTCCCCGCGGCCCGCGCCCATCTTCCCTGCTCGCTCATCTTTTGTCTTCCCACAGCACTTTGTCGGGCTCCCAGAGGCCAACGACTGGTCCCGGTTCGAAAAGTATGCCTCTCGCGTCCGATCGCTCAAGCTTCGGCTCTCCCAGTACGATCTCGACATCTGCCCCCTGCTCGACGACGTGGCCAGGACGCGAACGTCGTTGGAAATCCTGCCCAACATGCACACCCTCGAGTGGCTGTATACCTCCCAGGCCCACATGGAACGCTGCAAACTGTTCCTCCATTCTCGTCTCAGGCACCTCACCGTCACCGCGCCTTCCCAGCTGTATCCCCGTCCCGACTTTTACACCGATCTGTGTGCACGCGCACCCCGTCTGCATTCCCTCGTCCTCTTTGTCCACTTTCCCGGGAGACCCATCGATGCAGAGATCCGTATCCTACGACAGAACCTGCCAGAACTCCGAAAGATCGTCCTCCCCGAGTTTCACTACACGTCCACGGTCATCGAGGAACTCTCCCGAGCCGACAACATCGCCGTCCTCGACTTCAATCAAGACCTCCAGCTCGGATATGGCAGGCCGGCCAACGTGGACGTCTTTTGCCCCTTTCTCGAGCAGGGCGCCTTCCCGCGTCTGCGCGAACTCAATCTCTCTGCCAGGATCGACGACCTCGACCGGTTCTTCCGCTCGCCCTTTGCACCCACCCACATCACCACGCTCTACGTCAACTCGTACAGCGACCACACCCCGGCCGAGGTGCACGCCTTTCTCGCCACCCTCTCCGAACAGTGCCCGCGCCTCGCCAAACTCAACGTCCAGCTGTACCATAAAGACTTTCTCGCCGCCGTCGCTGCCACCGGCGACCTCTCCCCGGCCGAGCAGCTCTCGTACGCGACCCTCAAGCCGATCGTGGCCCTCCCGTCCCTGACCGGGTTCGAGCTCGTGCACAAGTACCCGCTCCGGATCACGCTGGACGAGGTCGAGGACCTCGCGCGCCGGTGGCCACATCTCGAGTACCTCATGCTCAACGCCGAGCCGCTCCTGCTCGACGAGGACGTGTGCACGCTCGATCTGCGCGCCCTGCTCCCGTTTGCGCGTCACTGTCCGCAACTCCGTCAGCTCGGGCTGTACCTCGACGCGAGCGCGGACGCGATCCCGCCGCCGCCGTCCCACACGTTCTCCTCCTCGTCCACGGCGTTGGAGACCCCCCTGTCGGCGCTCCAGACGCTGTCTGTGGGGACGTCCCAGGTACGCGACACGAGTGCAGTCGCGACGTTTCTCAGCCAGATATTGCCCCCACGGTGTCGGCTCGAGATGGGTATCACGTGGACCGAGTTTGGGTGCGAGAACGACCGGCTCCTGGATCCCGACCTCCGGTGTCTGCTGCAGGCACGCTGCGTCGGGTGGCAGGCCGTGGACACACTGCTCCCGGCGCTGATACAGTTGCGCCGCGAGGAACAGGAACGGTCGCGCGCGTTGCAGGCCGAGGTCGAGGATCTACGCGTGCGTTATCAGCTCTTGGTGGACAAGGAGGGCGTCAGGTCGAGGGATTCTTGCGTCGTGGCATGACACCCGCGCCCGCGTCTGCTCGTCTCTTGGTTTTATGCAACCCCCCCACACCTTGCTATTTCTCACGATCGTACAAGCTAATTTTCGCATATCGTTATATCCGCCTTGATTTTCTTCCCTGTACTAACATCATTGTCGCTTGGGAATAGTTTGCTTGTAGAAATGGGACATGATATCTTCCACGTGCGTGATCGTCAGGTTGAACACGGGGTGCGTCGCGTTCTGGCGCGCGTACGTGTGTGGGTAGATAGCTTTTCGGTAGAAGCACGACGCGCGACGTACCACCCGGTTCGCACCACCGCCCAAGATGTGCGACGACGACCCCTCGTCCTCTTCGATCCACGCGAGCGCGTTTGCAAACGACGTTTTGCGGAGCGTCGACGCGCCCTCCCCGCGCGACGACACGTCGTCTGGTTGGCGTTCCACCACCGCCGTCGAGCGTCGTGTGTTGAGCGTTCGACAACAAGACAAGCACGAGCGTGTCCACGTACCCCACGTCTCACTCTCAGTCTCCGTCCACGCCCGCTCGACCTGAGCCCGTCGGTCCAGCGCCAGGCCCACACAATGCTGCGCGGCAGACAGCCCCGCGAGGCAATACAGCGTATGGTACGCGTCCGCGCCCCTGTCCCCCGACGTCGTCAGACATCAGAACGAGAGTGGGAAAGAGACGACACGGACTTGGGCGGTTTGTCACGCAGACCCGCCGCGGGGTGTTGTCCCGCACACAAAATGTACCGCTGCAGCGCCGCCCTGTCCCACACCGACGCCGCCGTACCTTGGAGGGACGCGCACTCCGTCAGTCGACCGTCGGACGGCCAAGCACGAGAAGGCGGACACGGGCAGGCAAGAATAGCACCCACCGTCGACCTCGTCCCACTCGCCTTGCGCAATCGTCGTCGCGTTGCTGTTGATGTCATCGACGCTCCCATCGCCCCCGGCGACCACACCCACGCCCAGGGACGCCAGCAACGCAAAACAGCCGCCAACCCACCACGAATAACATCCGTCGACGAGCTTGTTCGTCCGCCCCCGGAACCCGCCCAGCTCGATCTCGGCGCCCTGCAGCTGTACGAGCCATCGTAGCAGACGCCGATAGTCGATCGACGGCCGTCGCGTCGTGGGTGCGGGTGGCTGCGACGCGAGGTAGGATTGCACCATCACCCACGACGCGAGCGCACAAAATGTGTACCCCCCGTGCGCCTCGCCGAGCGGCGGTCGGACGTCCTCGAGCAGCGTGCCCGCGCCCACGCCATCACCATCACCATCGCCACCGACAGCGTGACGATAGTACGGCTGGGACGCGGACGAGAACCCGCCCTCGTACGTCTGGCACGACGCCACGAACCCGGGCGTACCCCGGAGAAGTTCCGGGCGGAGCAGATCCAGCAGATGGGCGACGACGAGCAGGCAGTACGTTCCCCTGTCGTGGGCGACAGTGTGTCAGCGAGGGCGAGCACGGGGCAGCGAGACAGACGGACCGGACGTCGACCTCGCCGTCGTGTGCGACGAGAAAGGAGCCGTCGGGCTGCTTGAGTGACATGAAGAACGCGTAGAGTTTCTCTCTGCAACGGGGTGCCATACAGGTCAGGCTCCCCGTGGGGGGGAGTTGACACGGCGCAACGCACCGGTGGATCTGATCCCATCCCCCGCCAGGGCCCGGGCGGCCCACGATCGCGAGCGCGCAGACAGAGGCGTAAGTGGGCAGGAGATGTGCCGCCTGCCCTGGCCCGCCACCGAACCCGCCGTCTGGGTGCTGCCACGCCAGGATCTTGTCGATCGCGCTGCAGAGATGCCCGCTCCGTGATCAGCATGAGGGTACATGTGAGATGGGGGCGCACCGTTGCTTTCTGTCGGGGTCAAGGACGACGCCGAGCGCACAAAAGCTTTGGAGGGTCCAGTAGAGCAGCCATGGCTGGCTGGCATCTTGGCTGCTGTAGCGCGATGGGAAGCCCTGTGTGAGGTTCCGGACGAGAAACTGGAGGTGCTGGCGCCGCTGGAGGGGAGGCGGGGACTCTGGATCGAGGGGAAGATGCTTGAGCAGGATCGATTCCGTCTCTGCCTGGAGATCGGACGTATCTGTGAGGTACGCGTCGTCGGGCGACCGTCGCGGCTGGGCCATGGCAGGTTGAGTCAACGACAAGCTTGCCAAGAAAACGAGCGACTAGTACACGCGGCGCTAACGAACGACTACCCTACAGCACCCTCTCGACAAGACCCAACCCTTCGTGCTCCAACATCGCTCGGATGGGCTCGCAGATCTCCTTGGTGTACGGCGCGAGAACGCCCGGGGTATTGAGGACACCATCTAGAACGAGCTGGGTTGCAATGCCACATGGAACACCGACAGTAACCGCCATCGCCGAGTGGCCAAACGGGCTTCCGTACAGCTCGAGCGTCGATGTCAGCGTTTGCTTGCCGCGTGCCGTTAGCTGGCGGGGCGTCCAATCAACGAGACCCTTACCTCGGTGCCATCTGCCCACTCGACGACAAACTTGTGTTGGAGCATGACGAGGTCACGTTCGCCTTGCTCATACTTCATCAGTCCCTCA
This sequence comes from Boletellus deceptivus, assembly GCA_038090195.1. Classification (NCBI taxonomy): domain Eukaryota; kingdom Fungi; phylum Basidiomycota; class Agaricomycetes; order Boletales; family Boletaceae; genus Boletellus; species Boletellus deceptivus. Next base: position 45,053 of record JBBPMG010000093.1, read on the forward strand.
AGCCGTGCACAGAGGGTGTCGAGCAGGTTCTTTCCTCTCGGCGCGACCTTTTCGGTCGAGAACAGGCCAATCCATCGGAGCCCAGAAATAATGCGCGTGCTCTCGCCTTCGTCGGGGAACTTGGCCACAGATTTGATGTGGGCCACAAGCGTGCTGGATGGGTGGAGTCAGCAGGGTCGCTGGGAGGTGCGTCGCTACTCACCTCTCGGATGCGTCGTTGGCACCGATGGCCCTCTGGGTGACCTCTGCCCACGCAAGATCCGCGGTGAGCCAGTCCTTTTCGGTGTCGTCGAGAAAGCCCAGGTCAACGAGCGCCTTGATGAACTCGGGGAATCCCTGGTAGCGCAGGGTGCCACGGACGATGGTCTCTGCCTCGGGAATACCGTAAAACTCCCGAAAGGGGACCGAGTTGCGGTTGGGATACGCCACAAAGGCGAACGCGGGGGAGATAAAGTACGGCTTGGCGTAGTGCATGAGGTCTTTTCCGGCAATGTCGAGTTGCTTGCCCTGGGAGAGGTATGAGGCCGAGTTGAGCAACGCGAGAAGGACGCCGCGCGACGACCAGGAGAATTTGTACCCCAGGGGATTTCCCGAGCATTCTGGGGCAGGCAGCCCGCCGCAGTAGGAGAGGAACTGCTTGATCTGTCCACATCGGGGATGATCAGCACGCCCACCGTTGACGAAAGTATAAATCTACACCTTTCCACCCTTGTCATGCACCTCTGAGATGGTCTTGATCGCATACAGATGGTCGATACCGGGGTCCAGACCGATCTCGTTGAGGACGACGATTCCTGCAGCCTTGACGGCCTGATCGAGCTCTCTCATCGCAGGGGAGACATAGCTCGTGGTCACCACGTGGGTTTTCCCCTTGATGGCGGCCTTGATGACGGCGGCGTGGTAGGTATAGGGGATGAGGGAGATGACGAGGTCGTGCGCAGCGACGCGTGCCTCGAGGTCGGCGGTGTTGTTAACGTCGAGGGAGATGGCGGTGGCAGCGGGAAGACCGTCTGCCAGCGCCTTGGCACTCGCAAGGGTGCGGCATGCTGAGGGTGTGGGTCAGGTGCTGGTCCTGCAAAAAAGGGCATACGAACCGATGACGAGCTCGTTGGACGGGTCGCGGACGACGTACTCTGCACAGGGGCGTGCTACGAAGCCCGATCCGAGAAGCAAGATCTTGCGGGTCTTTTTTCCCTGAGCGATGGCCTTGGCGGCGAGCGCGTCCCTGCCAAAGAGGGGACGGATGTCCTTGCCGTGCTCGAGGTTGACGCGGGCAAATTCGGGGAGAACAAATGCGGTGCGGTGGACGTGCTCGTTGTAGTACACAGTGTCTCTGACTGTGCGGAGGGGCTCGCTGAGCAGCCTGTCCTTGTCCTTTGAGCAGACGATGAAGCCGATCTGGCCGGAGGGGTAGGTGGGGATGGTGGTGAAGGCGTACTGGGAGACGGGGAAGATCTCGCGGGTCATGTTTCGGAGACCGGAGATGAGATGGAGGTGGAGCCAGAGGCACTCTGCCTGGGTGGCGATGTGTCCGCCTGGAGCGAGGGCGTCGTACAGGAGCTGAAAGTAGGGTTTCTGGAAGAGGGCCTCGGCGGGACCGACAGGATCAGACGAGTCGGTGATGATGACGTCGTACGCGGACGTGTTTTCGGCGAGGAACTTGAACCCGTCGCCGACATGGACGGTGACGCGAGGAGACTCCAACAGGGCAGCCATGTGTGGCAGGTAGCGCTTGGAGAGGCGGATGACGGCCTGGCGGGGAGATCAGGAGGGATCGGGCGAGGGGGTGCGACGGACCTCGTCAATGTCGCACAGGACGACGTGCTCGACGGAGTCGTGCTTCAGGACCTCGCGGACGACGCCGCCGTCGCCCCCGCCGATGACGAGGACCTTTTTGGGATTGGGGTGGCTGGCAAGAGGGAGATGTGCGATCATCTCCTGGTACCTGTCGGGTGCGGATGGACGGCAAGCGGTGGTCAGGGACGGCGGGTACGCACGAGAACTCGTCGCGCTCGGAGCACTGCACGACGCCGTCGAGGACGAGGATGTTGCCGTACGTCTCGGACTCGAAGACGAGGACGTCCTGGTAGAGGGAGCGTTCGACGTGGAGGATCTTGTTGACCTTGAGGGTCATGGCCTGGCCGGGCCACTGGGACGAGGCCTCGCGGAACCAGCCGTCTGGGGGAGTATGAGCGGGAGCGGGGGGCAGACGGGGGCTGTACGGTACCGCGGATGGAGGCGTGGACGAGGACCATGGCGAGGGTCTGTTTCGAGTCCGAATCGGGTCGACAATTGGGCGGACCGGGAAAGTCAGCGCGCGGGGCCCCTTTCACGATGGCCGCTCAAAGGCCTGCTCTCGCCCCGACCACGACGACGCCATGGCCCCCCGCCGCAGCCTGGACGACACCTGCCACGTCCTCCTCGCCCGCCCCCGCGTCCCCCCCGCCATGCACCGCGCCGCGAGCGAGAACCCGTCGCTCTGCCCCGAGGCCCTCGTCCTCCCCCCCTTCTTCCTCCGCCCCCCGCTGAGACCACTCCCCCTCCCAGGCTCGTCCGGCCTCACCCAGATCAAGCCCATCCGCCTCTCCAGCGGCCGCACCCATGTCCCCCGCCCCCGCAACCCGTTCATCCTCTTCCGCTGCGATCTCGTCCACCAGCGCAAGACCCTCCCCCGCCTGGACCTCGACGACACCAACATCTCCCGCATCGCTGGCGATCTGTGGCGCGACATGTCCACCGCCCAGAAGAAGCCCTGGGTCGACCTCGCCGCCCAGGAAAAGGCCCGCCATGCCCTGCTGTACCCCGATTACAAGTATGCACCCACCCATGTCGGCCCAAAGGCAAAGAAAGCCAAGCATGTCGCGCCCTACCCCCGGGAGCGCCCCTCCCGCCGTGTCCCTCACGTGGCCACTCCCCCGCCTTTGGATCAGCCCAGGCCACCCCGTCAGACAGAACGCCCTCGGATGTACGCGCCACCTGTTCCTCGAAGACGCTCCTTGTCCTGCCCCCCCGTCGGCGCCGTTCCAGTCCCGTCCCATTCCTGTTTGGACGAATGGTCCCCCCCTCTTGTCGCCCGCGACGACATGCAGCGCCGTCCAGGTCGAACCGTCATGTACCAATCTGTCACTCAGCAGCCATCCACTCCACCGCTGGCCGGTCATCATCCCGTGGCGCCCTCCCATCGCTTTCACTTGCCTGGTTCGCCTCAGATCGATCCGTCGCTGTTCGGTCCTGCCTATCCTCTGCCCAACCTGGGCCAGAGCACCGAGCCCTGCCCAGCGTCCGACTTTGGTTTCTTGGACAACAAACCCGTGCGTGCATCTTTCACTTGTCGACTCTGATCTCTCACCCGTTGACGCAGATATTCGTACCTGGCGTAGACAACGATCGTCCCGCGTTTACCGAGCAAGAACTGACAGAGTTGGAACGCTTCGCGATCGGGGCGGCCTTTACAGACCCGTTCTCCACTATGGCGACCATCCTGGTAGATGGCTCTCCTTGTGCCTTCCCCATGGCAACACCCCCTTTTGACTTTGCTGGTGCTTCCACCGACTCTCCTTCCCCTTCTTCTTCCTCTGCAACTTTTTCTTCCAACTAGAACAAACATTTGTTGCACGTTGGCTCAGGTGAGATTGCCCCTGTTCCATTCTTCCTTTTGTCGCTCACCACGGCCCTGCAGTCTCAATAACGTATTCCCGCCCAACACCTTCTGAGCCACAGGCCAGTTGGGATATCAAACAGTGACGCGATTGACGTCCTCCATTCACGTAAAAGCTCATGTCCATGCCATCTTCTTTCAGTGTGCCTGAACACGCTTCCCTCTTCTCTTTCTCTCTCTCTCAATGGACATCGCTCGACGTTCGTCGCGTAATACCGGGAATAGCCCCGTTTTGTTGCTATTCTAGACGGTAGGCGTACGAAGTCTGAAAAGATGATATAATATGAATGTCAAGTCTTGAATAAATCCCATCTTGTCTGGGCTGGTTTTTTTATTCCTAGGATCCGTATTCGAAGAGATCACTGCGGGAGCACGTGGAGACAAGCGCGGATGAATACGTCACCAAGAACAAAGAACGAGGACAGGTGCCGACTCGAATGATCGACAAAGTCCCACGGTACAGACGGATCGACGGGGCCCGTGCCTTGCCGCGAGGCCCTACGCTAATTCCATCGCGTCAGATCAATTTTTCCCGAGACCGTTTGGACGTGACCTTTTTTTTTTTCTGATAAAAAAGCAGTTTGCCTTATTTTTCTTTTTGGGAGCCGACGCGTGCCGGCACAGCACGCTTGCCCACGTTATGTGGCTCCAATGCCAATGCCACGCATCACGAGCAAGCGTGTTGTCGTCGACAGGCCGAGTCGCGCTGGCCACGGGGAACGCACACGACACACAGGTCCGTGCAGCCCCGGCCAGAGACCCCTTGGTACAGTCGCCCCGTTCGCGGCGGCGACTACCGACCACCGTTCTGCTCCTACCTCCAACGGCCCCGCCCATCACACGTCCGACGTGGACTCCTCTCTCCAAAGAGGCCACATGTGTGTGTACATCGCTGGCTAAAGGCGCGTGGCATCCGGGATGGGAGGAAAGAGACTCCGAGGTTTTTCTCACCCGAACCAAACGCGAAACGCCTACAACGTCCACCCGACGAACAGGCATACGGTCGCGTGCGGGCAAACGTCGTCGCTGTGCCCCCCACAACGAGATCGACACCTGGGAGCGCCGCACGCACACCGTGTAGCCGGACAGTGGACGGCCAGACTGGGCTCGTCCGTACCTGGACGGATGCGTGAGTGGTCGAGCACATCGCGTCGTTGGGGTCCTGAACTGGCTCGCGTAGGTCGACCTACCCTCCGCGTATCAAGGCCGTCCCATGCTTTCAAAGTGCTTGATGGTCGCGACCACACCTACCTGATTCGCCGAGTAACTAAAGGAGGGAGAGAGATTGGCTGTCGCCAGCTTGCCACGCGCACAAGACGCAAAGAGGGCGGGTCGTGTCTGACACTCACCTCGGAAAACCGCGCCCTGTTGCCTAGCGAAATCGCGGGACTGGAGAAATTGAGTTAGAACATTTGGGATCATCGGTGCTTGGTCGCGGAGAGGACACTTTGGCGGTCTCCTGCATGGTCACCGCAGCTCGTGGTTCCGGCTGTCAAAACTACAATACCCATGTAAGTCGTCCGGTGTGGCCATTTTGTTATTGGGTCGTGTGGTCTTCAAACGTCAACGGTGGCCCCGCAGCGCGGCCTTTGCGCGTTGTGCAAGGCAGAAGCCCTAGCTCGGTGTTCAAATGCGTAGCTCTCTGGTGGTCCCATTAGGGAAATTTAGAGTAGCAAACGAGTCCCCGTTCTGGGGTCGTTTTGGGTTTGACATGTACTTTGACATCCCGGTACACCGTCTGAGTTGGAAAACACTGCTGTCGAGGTTTAGAAGCGATAGAAAGGCATGGGCACGCGCAGGCCAGGGTCCATGACAACGAAGCTCAGTCCATGTTGCCGAGAGCGGCCGTCGGAGCACGCCGAAACAACCTCCGAAACCGCTGCTCGCGCGCGTCGTTTGGGATGTCACTATTTCCAAAGCGACTTTCATAACGGTTCCCAGACGGGGCTTTCAGAGTCGACGAGATAAGCATGCCGCATGAGCAACCCCGCTACGTGCGAGTCGAGGTGCCGAAGCAACCGTTTGGTTGGAGCGGAAGATGTTGGTAGAGAGTGTTCTGAACGTTGAACACGCGTTCGGTTTAGCGATGTCCGTCGTCAGTCGCCTGGCAGATGGCAGACGGGTGCGTGACCCCTCCAGGCTCTGTTTCTTCTTGCACTCAGCGCCAGCGGGACAGCGGTGCTAGCTCGTCAGCCTTGGTCTACCCGTGTACAGAGGTCGTGCTTGTGCGGCGTTTTTGAGCAAACAGAGGACGCCCTCCAGCAACGCTCGAAGTGCGACTCGCGGACGTCGGTGCGGGTTTGATGCCACTCGTAGTCGTGATCTGTTTCCGACGATTTTTCTTGATCTCCTTTCATAAAGAACTACGAGGGGACACGTGTCCAACGAGCCAGCCTCGTCGGACTATCTTCAGCGCTTACCGGTGACGCCGGTCCGCACAACCCACAAGAATCAGCCAAAACGCGCTCATAAAAGAGAAAGCGGTCATCGTGAGAGTCCAAGTTGGCTCGGGCAGAGACGGTGCGCCCTCTCCTATCGCCCTCCGTTCGCCCGCATGTTGTCCGCCGTCGACTTCAAGAATGTGCGAGTGTATTGTGAGTGATCAACCCGTTCCTCAGACCAAGCACCTTATTCGGCTCCATAGGGCTGGCGTTCGTTGCCTACTGGGGCATCGTACTGTTCGGTTATGATGCGTGCGTCTCGGCGTTCATGGCCAGATGTCCTTTTTCCTAGGCTCATCCTCCGCCAGTGGCATTGCTGGGGGCGTCGTGTCCCAACCCTATTTTGAGAAACATTTTGGCATCATCAATCCCGATGGCTCGGTCAACAAAAGCAAGGATGTGACGGTCTCGTCCAACGTCGTCTCCGTTCTCCAGGCTGGCGCATTCTTTGGTGCTTTGGGAAGTGCACCCATCTCTGGTAGACATCTGATTGTCTCGTTACATCCACGCATGTTGATGTGTATCATTCTCCCAGCATACCTTGGACGTCGATGGACTCTTGTTGCGTTCACTCTCGTGTTTTGCGTTGGTGCTGTCCGTCTGGCTGGTCCGATTTGCAAGGCCCCCAACTGACGAGAAACAGGTCCTCACCATCGTGGCTGGTGGTGATCATGGTATCAACTACATCTATAGTGGGCGCGTCATATCGGGCATTGGCATTGGCGGAATCTCCGCAGTCGCGCCGGCTTACGTGTCCGAATGTTCGCCCAAAGACGTTCGCGGGCGCATCACGGGCCTGTTTCAAGTCATGGTGGCCATTGGAGTCATGATCTCATACTTTGTCAACCGTGCGTTCGCGTCGTCGTTACTTTGATTCCATCTCCGATCGTCCCACGTAGTCGGTGTTGGGTTGCACATGCGTGACAGTCCGAACGTGTGGCGAGTTCCGTTTGGTTTCCAGCTTGTTCCTGCTGGGTTGATGTGTTTCGGCCTGTTCACTGTCAAGGTAGACTGGCCTGTCTCGTTCTGCAATTAACTCATCGTCCTCAGGAATCACCGCGTTGGCTGGCGTCCAAGGGTCGCACCGAGGAGGCGAGGGAGAATCTTGCATACCTTCGTCGAGAACCACGCGATTCAGCCTCAATCAGGCGCGAAATGGCGGAGATTGAAGCAGCGATAAACGAGGAACGCCAAGCACGTCGAGGACTCGGAGTCAGAGAAGCCTTCCTCGGCAAAGGCAACCTCGTCCGGTTCGCTATCGCGTTCGTCATCTTTCTCTTGCAGCAATGGAGCGGGCAGAATTCCGTCGCATACTACGCACCCCAGGTATTCACCTCGGTGGGTCGTTTCTGCTGTGGGTGTTTGGTGTGGCGATCTCACAAGGTGCCTGGACGTAGATTGGGTATTCTGGGACGGTCAACTCGTTGTTGGCCTCGGGCGTCTATGGAATCGTCAAGGTGATGGCGACCATGGTCTTCGTATTCTTCATGGTCGATAGTCTCGGGCGCAAGCCGTCGCTGTTTATCTCTGCCCTTGGCATGGGGATCACGTTCTTCACGATCGGGGCTATTCTCAGGACGCACCCCGTCGTGACCGTGTTGCCCGGCCAGGCTATGCCCGCTCCGCCGCCCTCGTCCAAGGCGATGGCGGCGATGTTGTATATTTACGTCTGCTTCTATTCGATGGGGTGGGGACCGCTCCCGTGGGTGTACGTCGCCGACATCTTCCCAACGCGGACGCGGCACTATGGGCTCGCCGTCGCCTCTGGGACACAATGGCTATGGAGTACGTGCATGCATCTGGACCACGATGAGTTCTTCGTCTCTGATGACCCCTCTCCCGCGTTCAGATTTCGTTGTCTCAAAGGTGACGCCGACGATCGAAGCCAATCTGGGTTACAGGTTGTTCATGCTGTTCGGCACGATCAACATTGGTGGCATGGCCGTCTTTTCGCTGTGAGTATCACGGCGTCGTGCCTGTGTTGGGGGTGATGACGACGCTGACGGTGGCCCACGGTTCTTTTTACCTTGCGCTCCGTTCGTAGTGTGATACCCGAGACCAAAGGGCGCAGTTTGGAGGAGATGGACGTCATCTTTGGTGCGGTCAGCTTGGAGGCGCGCGAGGCGTGCATTCGACGGGAAGAGCTTGCGTTGGACGAGACTAAGAGAGACGCGTCGCCATCGCCATCATTGCACACAGATGACGACGCCAACGTCTGACGGGTGGACGATCTTTAAAGGTCAGACCTGTTATGATACCCCCTTTTTCTCTTTCTTTACCTGTGTAGGACGACCGACTGCCTGGTCGCACATCCGTATGCATACGACATTTCCTAGTCGCTTGTGTATGTTCCATATCACGAAACTGTTCCCTCCCGATCCAATACGAGACGGGGCCACTGACACTGGATTCTCCTTTCTTTTTACGAGGGCACATCGATCCCGTACACCGACCGCGCATTCTCGTTGGCCCGCCGCATCACGTCCGCCGCCCCATACCGTTGACCGCCACCCCCGATGACGCCCGCCGTGAACTCGGCGACCCACGGGATCATCGCCGTGTGACAGAGCGGGAGCCTCCCCCTGACGTTTGGCAGCGACGCGTAGATGTTTGACGGCACCATGAACGGCGCGTCTGTTTCGAGGAGGATGCGCAATCCTGGCCTGTCGTCCTGGTCATTGTCGCCGCCGCCCGTGCTCGCTCCGGTGCTCCCGGCACCGCCTCTGGCTGCCAGCTGACGGACAAGCGCGGTCGTGTTGAGGTTCGTCGTGTAGGAGATGACGCCCGTGATGCCGATGTAGAGGTTGGGAAAGTGATCGAGGAGCCGTCGTGCAAACTCGGGCGAGTCGGTGAAACAGTGGACGTGAATCTACTCCGGATGTTGCGACAGGGAAAGGGGGGGGGGGGGGTGGCCAAACGCGCAGTGGGGGCGGGGTGCCAGCAGGTAAACCATGCAGGAAAAGGGGGCGCGGGCGGCGGGCGGCGGGGGGGGGGGGGGGGGGGGGGGGGGGGGGCGGCGGGGGGGGGGGGGGGGGGGGGGGGGGGGGGGGGGGGGGGGTGTTCAAAGTATCAGTGTAGGCGGGTTGCCATCATGTAAAAGATGTAGAGAAAGCGGGCACGGGCGGCGCACCTTGTGATCCGCAGGCACTTCCTGCTTCAATATCCGCTCCGTGTCCGCCTCCGCTTCGCGCGTGTGTATCGTGAGTGGCTTGCCGAGCTGGACGGCATGACGGAGTTGGCGTGCAAAGACACGCTGTTGGAGTTGGCGCGGCGAGTTATCGTAGTGGTAGTCGAGCCCGATTTCGCCCCATCCGACACAGCGGGGATGGGCCATGGCTTCGAGACTGTGAATGGCCGTGAGGTCGGCGTCGCGATCCGGTCGTGGGACGTACATCGACCGTTCGACCGCATCGTCGTAAAGCTTGGCATCATGTCTGAACGAGCAACCATCAGCGGAGGGGTTGGTGGGGAGAAGGGAGGGGGAACCCACGCACGGATGAACGCCTGTCCGACGCGCGATGGTGACCAAGCCAGCACCCAACCTCCGGGTCAACCGCCACGTCGAGAGCCAGAGCGGGAGCACCCACCCATCACGAACCAGTAGTCGATCCCGCCCCACTTGGTCGTCCTGTCCTGCACGCTCAGCGCCGAGTCCGCCACCTCCTTCCACGCCCGCTGCACGGGCGCCTCGCACCACACGTCTACGATCGCCTTGACGTTCCGCCCGCCGTACACGCCCCGCACGAAATCCCACACGCTGTCGTATTTTCCGGTCGGGTATTTGCTCTTGTAGGCCGAAAACGTCGTGAGGAGGTGCGTGTGGGTGTCGACGATCGGCGTCGTCGCTGCGCTCGGGTGGGCGGGGAGGAGGAGGTGCGATTCGTTGGGGATGGCGTATTTTCTGTTTCTGTTCATCTCCACGTCTCTCTTGGTGTGCGAGGGCAGGGTCTGCCTAGGAGGAAGACGGTGTGTGGAAGCAAAGACGGCGCGGGGTCGGGAACGGAGATGGCTTGGATGCCACGATCCAAACCGGAGCAACATGAGGGTGAGCGCAACACGACCGCTTCTTACAGCTGAACCTTCAGCAACTACACTCGGCTATCACTTACAAGTTTACCCCCGTACCCTGTGAATGATAGGTTTAACTACGACGTGTTACGCGCTCGACGTTCAGCTCTCTCGGGCACAATTATCGTCAGACGCACTGATATTTTTGTTCGACCCACACACGGGCACTCTGACTCGCCTCCTTTTTTCCGGGCAGAAGGAGACGGTGCAGAGCCGATGGTCACAGTGAACACCGTTGCCCCCCCCCTAGACAACCTCATTGTAACACGGCGCGAGACAAGTCGCGAATGTGAGGCCAAACGCGCCATGACGAGAGCTATCTAGTCTTTCCACGCAATTTTTTTCGTCTGTCGTCTATCAAACTTGTTCGGCACACACGCTGACAGTCAATCGTTCGACACTCCCACTGATGCAGCGGCCCCCCTGCCTCTCTCGCAGCGTCCGAAAAACACTTTGGCTCAATAGATTCTCCAAACGTGTCGACCTCGGGCCAAGCCCTTTGATGAGTCCCTGCGTTTCTCCCCGTCGCCACTCTGAACTTTTTCTCCCGTTCAAGTTTGCCCGACGTACGAATCATGATCCAAGCCAGACGAGAGTGCGACGCATCACAACCACCCCCGCTCGTCGCCGTCGTTCATTCTCCCCAAAAGCGAGCGACACAAATCGCACGACGAACCGACCCAAAAGAGACAGGACCCTAGCGGGCGTATCAGTGCCGGGCGGGTGGCCAAACCTTTTTTGCAAGGCGCTGTGCGTTCGCGCTTCTTGATGGCAACAAGGCACTACAAGCCCTGTTATCAACGGCCCACCGGACCGAAGGCGCTGGCACGGGACGTTGGGTCGGGGACGGCTGACATCAACATGACGTACCCGTTTGTCTGGTGACATGACTCGCTATCACTACCATGTCCCTTCCATCGTCGACACAACCCACGACTTGACGCATTGGCTCTCGTCAGGATGGACCCTCATCCCTGTCGATACGCCCGGCGCAACAGACCCCGTCATGTGCATCGCTGCGATGCGATCACAGCCGTGCACGCTCCCTCTTGAGCATGTATCGAACACCACGGCCGAGCGTGTTGACGAGCCTCGGCTTCAGTTCTCTCGGCACCGCTATCGAGATATCCACCGAACGACGATCGCGCCAGACGCCATCATCGCCCCTCGCCGGATTCGATCTGTGACATCTCAAATAGTGTCTGCCCATCCCGCTCGTATAGACCCGGCAACCGTCCGGACGTCCGAAATGTGCACTGCGCCAGTCCACCCTGAGCGCGAGTGAGCCTTTGGAGCCTGCCCGAAAACGTCACGGGGAACTCACGCCGTGTTCGAGTTCACACAGACGGTCGTGTCATCGAAACGAGCCAAGTCGAGTCCCTTTCCCGCGTTGGCCGTCTCTAGCATGAGGTCGCTCACCACCGACATCAGGCTGTGGACGTAATCGGGCTTCCTACACCGTACGAACGCACGTCGAATCGCGGCCGCGATGCCAGCCATGTCCGCCGGAACGGCAGCATACACCTACGCGAAAGCCGATGCCAATCAGCCATCAGGTTCAACGAGAAGCGGAAAAGCGAACAATCAGCGTCAGATTGCCTGCCACGTCTTTGGCCACAAACGGCGCGCTCAAGTTGCGAAACTGAGGCGTGGATGAGTCTCGTGCAGAACTGCGAGCATCGAGTGAACTGACGCTGGTGAGGTTGAGCACCGTCTGCACAGGCGTGCTCCTGTCATGATTCAACACGGCGACGACATAAGCGGTGAGACAGTCCTGTTGTGAAACGTAGTCCTTGCTGTCCCCACGAGCAGAGAGTACAGAATGAAGCTCGGCGAGGTCGCGGTCGTCCATCCGCCATTTAATGGTTTCGAATCTTGTATGGAATTCAGCATAGACATCTTCGATCGCACTCAGAGGGAAGGTGGCGTGTAAATGGGAAACGGAGGAAGCGAATGCAGCGGACGTTGCGGACGACGGTTTCGGAAAGTGGTACTTTTCAAAGGTCGGAGACGGGTGTTCCTGGGGTAGACTTTGATAAAACTGGGAGAGCGTGTGCATCAAACCCAAGATCGACATGGCGTCACCTTGTGGCGAGCAGTCAGACGCGTGCCAACGCTATCAGGAAACATCTGCAGACCAAGCGCATGATGGTAAGATACACCGACACACGTCCCGTCATCGAGCAAGGTCAGTTGCAAGCGAAGAAGAGGACCGCTACCGTTGACAGCGTAAGCATCCATAGGCTGGCTGTCCAGGAACGGGGATAAATCATCCTGGAGGAACCAATCGCCATTCAGGAGTGCATCAGACGTCATGCCGGGCTTGTAGTCAATGCTCATCGGAACACCGGTGTCGGTGAGCTCAATCTAACGGGGGTGAGGGAGAGCAATCGATGACGACAGATCGGCGCACAAACCAACTGCCATCACGACATCGAAGCTGTCCCGCGGCATGGGGGTATATTTGCAGTACACCGGAGAGAGCTTCTTCGAACTTTGAGACATCGATTTCGGTCGGCAGAACGTAAACAAGCTCAACCTAGAGCTGTGCGTGAACGGCGGGAAACTGATGGAGTGCATGGAGATATACAATGTACTGGTCGATGTCATAACCAGGTACATCTACGGTGGTATGGCCCGCAAGGGCGGTTGGGAGTTTTGGGGGTACGAGGCGTTGAACGGAGGACATGGAAGGAGGGTGTGTGGCTAGATCATGAGGATCGACCTTTTATCAACACACTGCGGTCCAGAGGCGCAGGGTCCCGCCATCATTGGGAATCGGGGTACGTACTCAGTACACTGCGCCATCCTGTGTCTGAGCTAGAGCCTGTATGGTAACATGCCCGTGAACAATAAATTTAATAAACTTTGTCTGATGCTAACACAGAAATTCAGTACTTTCCTTCGCTATCGCAGAAGAACATACACAGTCAAACGTCGGTGACCTGCTAAATGAGCAAACGCTGTATTGTTCAATGCCAATCGCAAAGCGCCCATGAAGTTGAAGATCGACCTTAGCCGAGTACTTTGTGGCGGTGTAGTAGTCAGGAGGAAGGCGGAGATAGAGACACAGGACGGTTGGAGCGGAGCTAAAGCCGCCTTGTCTAATAGGGATATATGCATCCGTAGTACGTACCCACCTGCCGTGTTCTCCATGCTCGTTCATGTCATGCGGGTCATCGGAGCTAGCCTGGCGTTGCAACAGGATTCATGGATATGCATGCCCTTTTGTACCGCCTTCCCGCTCTCGTCCCTACACGCAACCCTGCAGCCCATCCGGCAGGTAGGACGCGTACGCCTCTAAAACGCCAAACCTTGCCTTGCCTCGTTTGAATGCTGCCCGCGGTTCGGTAAGCGAATACGCTGTACAGCGGACCGAGTTTACTGTCACCGTCGGCGCCAGCGCCGGCGACGGTCTCGAATTCCACGTCAGGGAAGGCACGGGTGCGCGTTCCGTCGCGGGTCTTGCCGACTCCGGACCTTACTTCCCCGGTCTAGTGGATTTGCGCTTGTGTTTGACCGCGATGCGTCCCATGCAGCCTGTCATGGCGGAAGCAAAAGTCAAGAAAACAACTCGATTTGTACTTTGAGGCGACGAGCCTATCCCCGATGCGCGTCAGCGTCTGGGAGCGGAGCCACGCGTCTGCGTGCCAGACGGCGATAGATGGCACGGGAACACCAGATGGCAGGTTGCGACTGGGGCACTGCCATTCGGTCATGCCGATCAGGCGACCATCAGCGTCTATTTTTGAGCGCACGACTGTCAAACGAAGTCCGGAGGACGGAACGGCTACAACGCATCGTGGACCGGGCTTTGTGAATTTGAACCCGTTTCTCAGGCATTGCTTTCCGTTCGATGCTTTGCTGTTTCCTGACGTTGGTCTCCAGGGAGCATCTGTTTGTCCCGAGGTACCTTTCTTGATCAGATCCTCCACGTGTTGGAAGAAGCCAGTCGAATGCGATTGTTGACCAAGGCGGAGTCCTACATGTCACTTTCGATAAAAGAGTCATCCGTCGAGGACTACGTTTCCGAACGTGGAACCAAGGCTCACGAGTACGGGACAGCCGGAACGCGTTCTCGACTTGGGAGTGCATATCCACTTCAGACGGGCACACCAGATGTACCCTAGGAAATTCCCACCATCTGGCAGCGCATCGGTGGCGAGAGGGACGTGTCCGGCCGAAACGAGATGCCGTGCCAGGAGCAAGCGCGTCACCGACTGGTATCTCGGGAGCGTCGCGGCCAGACACCCAAACGTGATCATGGCGATGGAACGATGGCACTGCCTCTCGTCTAGTCGTACCACACTCTGTTCACATCTCGGTCTGCTTGTCGCGCGCGCAAGTACGCACGCAAGCAGCACGACACATCCTCACCAAGCCTCGCATACGCACCACGACGGACGGTAGAGATCGCAGTCGCGCGACGTACGAGTGAGAACACGGACCGCGCGCCAAAGCACCTCACGTCGCTTGCGGTCCCCGAGCAGCGCATGCCGAATCACGCTCGTTCGACGCACCGCTCTAGACACTTCTCGTCGTTTCAGCACGCCTGTCTCCCATTTTGCAGAGGGGGGGGGAGGTAGGTGAGGTGTGGACGAGGCGTGCACCTGCGGACAGTGCGGGATCGTTTTCCAAAGCTCGGTGAGGGGGGGGGGGGCGCTCCAGAGATGGGCCCCGAGGAGGATGGGCGGGAGACGCCCAACGTCGGGATGACGTCGCCTAGC